>MU771467.1:364507-382752 GCA_026770625.1 Nicotiana glauca | reverse complement strand
GGGGGGGGGGGGGGGGGGGGTTAGTTCGTTTCCCTGTTGGCTCTGCTCGACCTGCTTGGCTTTGATCTGGTGATACTATATGTATCATTGGGTTAGTGTTGCTTAAACGAATCAGTTTCAATAAATAAATAATATTCTAAAAGTATGACATAGATGTATAACTAAAATAGTTTTTAGATGAACCGACGACTGTGACGCGGTGCGAGATATTGCCACCTCTCCTGCTATGGAATTTTGAGGTCCCTCTATCACACCTCCTTGTTTACTCACCAACCCCAAGGATAGTATATAAGGGAGTTTTTTCAATTTAAGTGACATTATTTGAAATGAGATTATTTATTTATCAGAGTCGCCACTTGGGATAGTTTATTTGGTATCCAAGAAATTTCGACTATCCTTTTGAAGTCTGCGAACCAGAAATTCGGAATAAGGAATTCTGTTACCCTAAGGGAAGGTGTTAGGCACTCCCAGATTACGTGGTTCTAGCACAGTTGCTTAAATTATTATAGTTGGCCTATTATCTGATTTTAGTACATGTTCTAACCTACTGTGTAATTTTAAACTTTAACTGGTTTATTTAATTATTATTTTTTTTTTAGGAAAGTTGCAACGTTATTTAAAATACGTCTCGAACCACGTCACATAAATGCACCCGCAGTTTTCGACATATTTTATCTAATATTGTTGAGATTTAGATTTGGGTCACATAAATGTGCACCCGAGTTTAGGAAAATTAATTTAAATAGCGCGCCTAAAACAACTACGCACTTTCAAGTTATTAAACCAATGCCCCAATATAATCTTAATAAGTTAATCTAATCTCCTATATTAACATACTATGTTATCTAAACACGTATCCTTCTGTTACTAATAATTATCATTGCATTTCAACTAACAAACAAGGAAAAGAAACCAAATCATAAGCATTTAAAATATTTTCTAAAACATATATGCGGAGTAAGATATAGGCTTTTTAGAAAATTGGATCTACATTAGCAAGTGAACAAGAGGTCTATATTGATACAGATTCCTCAGTCTTTAACATTTAAAAAGAATACAAGAACAACTAGCCATAAAACTAGCAAACTGTCCTCAATCTAACAACGATTAATTAGTAAGTCAAAATGAAGAAAAAACAAAAAAAAGCCTATTTCATAATTATTTGACATCTTTAAATCCCAACAGAAATCAGCAAGGTAATTGATACCTTCATTTTATGATACACAACAATCCTATTTCTAACCATAACGCAACTGAACAAACATTTTTCTGATTCAAGACAAACAATTGCATTCAACAACTAATTTTCAATGATTCAAGTTGAGGTTACAATTTTGAGGATCGAGCTGTACCTTGGTACGCGAGGAAAAGTGAAGCAATAGGAAGAACATGGAACTCAACAATAAAGAAAATAGCAAATCAACAGCGATTCCGGTGACTACAATTCCAAACCCAAAAATAAACTTGAAATCCCAGAAAATCAAACCAAAAGAATGGCAGAAACTAAAAAAAAGTCTGTTTGAATTTCGTTCGTCAGATCCTTTTTAATTGCACAATATTTTCTGCATTTCATTTTCCTTCCCTGAATAGCGTCGTTGTCTTTTAGATACGTCTCTTTTAGTTCTCTAATAATGGTCTAAGGTCTGATTTTTGGTTTTCAAAATTGTCTTTTTCATAGGTAGGGGTAAGGTAAAGGGTATTGGGTATTTGGGCTTGAGTTGGATAGATTTTGGTGTCATTTATTTGGGCTGATTTTGACTTTAAAATGAGGAAATAACACTAAATGCCTATCACTCCCAAACTATTTACTCGGATTTGCCCATTTGGAAATTAATTACAATTTCTACCTAAGCAATCTAAAATTATTACCCAGTAAAATATAATAGCGGGAAAGGAAAAGGAAAGCATTAAAAAACGTGTTATTCCACTCTTCCTTATTCATTTCTAAGAGACAATTCGAAAGCAAAGAAGTTGGTGAAAAACTAGTTCTTGCTATTGACTTGAAAAGACATATTTTAATTTTCCCTTTTGGTAAACTCGCCAGAAAATAGTTCCGCATCTCACACAACATATATTTTATTCTAACTTCACAAATAGCTATATATGTAAAAAAGTTGAAAAAATTCAATCAGAAAGAAGAAGTTCTATCTTATATTTGAGTGTTTCCTTTCTTCCTTCCTCTCCTCTCGTACAAAACTTAAACCTTCAATACCTTCTTCACTACAAATAAAGAAGGAAGAAGAAAAATATAAGAATTTGTTCCCATGTGGTTTCTCATTGCCTAGTATTTGCAAACGTAGGTTTTAACTTTTGTAGTATTATTTTTTCTTTTTTGTCGTTTCTTGATCCGACAGGTTATTGAAAATAATAATTCTAGCTTCGCAAGATAGGGGTAAAGTCTGTATACACATTAACCTTTCCAAACCTCACTTATGAAATTATACTAAAATACTTTATTATAATAACAATATAGTACAATATCTTGAAATACCTTATTATATTAATATGTGGTACACTATTTTTTTAGTTGAACCAGAGAAGAAGACGAATTTGTATTGTATACCCAAATAGTATACAAATATACCATTTTAGTATACAATTCATTCCAACTATATATCCTATTAGTATAGCTATATACTATATTGGTATTATATGCTAGTTGAATTATTTTTTTATTGTATTTGCTGTATTTAATTTGTACAATATTTGATTTTCTTTTAATAATAGTAATATAGTACAATATCTTGAAATACCTTATTATATTAATATGTGGTACACTTTTTTTTTATTTTTCTCTTTATGCATGTGTGTTATGTAATAGTAGTATAGTCATATAGTTGCCGGAAATTAACTAGTAAAACTGTATACCATGTTGGTATAGTTATATGCCATATTGGTATCATATGGTAGTTTGAACATTGTTTTGGTTGTTTTAGCTGCATTTTAAGTGAATTGTATTATGAAATTATTTATATCAACATGAGTTGCAATAATGCTGGAATTTTTGTGTGCCGATGGACATAAATTATGTGTATTAATAGTTTTTATAGTTATAGGCAATTGTTGGAACGACCCCATACAACTATATACCCTCTTAGTATACGAAATGAGCAAGTTATTTTACGAATATTTAACTAGCAATACGAGCATGTAATTTTCTCATACTTTTATTGCGTCCTTTAATGTTTTGGTAGAGTAGTATAGTCGCAGATAGTTGTAGCAATATTCTAGAGAAATCATATGCTCTGTTGGTATACATATATACCATATTGGTATCACATGTTACTAGAAGTCTTTTTCGCTACTTATAGTTTTTTTCTATTTTTTAATATTTTATATCATTTTTATTCTAACTAGTATATATGGAGATTTGATTGCCGTAGATTATGTTTTCTTGCTCTATAACTGGTTGTATTACTGCTAATGGTAGAGTGTGTATTGATATTTATAGAGAAGGAGATCAAGGTTTGCATGACAATCACGTGTTGATTCTTAGAATCTGATTATGTAATTTATAACAGTAATCAATGTGATACTCATTGCATTAGATCAAGTGACAACTGATATTATTTCAGTTTACTAATTGAATTTAAAAAATGAGAAAGAAAAATAAAATAAAAAGTATATTGTACTAGTTATATTAAAAAAAAGGTGAACAAATATTTACTATATCAATTATTTTTTTTATTTTATAAAAAAGAATGATAAAAAATAGTGAAAACAGTAAATGAAATTAGATTATAAAGAGAAAAAGAATATAAAAAAAAAAGTTAAATGAAATTAGAAAAGAAAAAAAAAATAGAAGAAAACGAGAAAAAAGAAAAGCAGAAAAGTAAAAAAAAAAAGAAAAAGGAGAAGAAAAGAAGCATTGAAATAAAAAAAAATTAGAGAATAAAGAAAAAATTCTCTACAAAAACTACTATGGGTAGGAAATGTAATTAGTTTATGGGTAGAAAAATAAATGGGTAGACAAGGATAAATAGTTTTATTTTTGTGGGTAACTGTGTCAAACCCCCTTTTAAAATGGCTCAAGTTCCGAATTTATACCCAATTAAATAAACTCCTTATTTCCTCTTTTTTTAATTAAAAATACTAGAAATTAAAATCCTAGATTATCTAAAAATATGATATTAAACTAATTAACTAATTATAAAAATTACTTAATTCTAAATTTAAAAAAATCAATAAAAGGTAAAAGTGTAAAAATGAAGCATTTTTGTGATTTTCAATTTTTATAAAACAAATAATTATTGGTTAATCTAAAAATATAAAACTAGATCCTAAATGCAATGCGCGACATTTTTGGTATTTTTTCATGATTTAAATAAAATTAAACATGCAAGAAAAATGCAACCAATAAATAAAATTTATAAAAATTCTTAAAAATGAAAAATAATTATAAAAAATCTATCTTCTTGAATTTTATAGGAGTATTTCATATAGGGCAAAAATCACGTGCTTACAACTGCACCTCTTTGCTCGGAAACATGAAGAATTTTCGAGCAAAGATAAAGTGAGCAATCTGAGGGATTTTTGCCCGTTTGAAACTCCATGAGAAGTATTTTTAAAAGAGTCTGACCGGACCTTGCTTCAGAGGTTGCCTACATATCCTTGGTTATAAAAGAATCAGGTCAGTGTAGTTCTGGAAGTTTGGGTAGCTAGGACTACCGATAAGCTATGATTTCGCTGCTGTTGCTACTGTTTCTGCTTGCTGACCCCCTTGTTACACCAAAAAGGAAAATCAAAAGCTAAGCTAGATAGACCTATAAACTACGAGTTACAAGATTCCTATCTATAAATCTCTTGAAGCTTGATATTGAGTCTTAGCTGATTTTTGTTGCGGACTCCAACCTAAATCTTGATGCTCGCAGCTGTAGGTGATGGTTCTCTCTTCAGCATTGGATCAAGGCGGGACATGTGAAGTTTGTGACTTCAATCATATTATGAGTAGTCCGCATCTTTGTCCGCTTCAGCATTTGAATTCACTTTTTTTTTTCTTCTTTTCTTTATTCCGGATTAAGGCTCTTTCTTTTGGCCACTTCGGATCCTGTGCCTCAAGGTCTAGCCTGCTCCGATGCCAAAACAAACAAACAAACGAAGTATTTAGCCCCTGTTTTCACTAGAAAAATTTCGTGAGTTATTTGTGACACAAATCTAAGCTATTTCTTTATTGAAAGCAATAAAAATCAGTATTGTGTATCCTTGGGAATAGTAAGTGAAACCCTAAATTTGGAGGATTGCTAGGTTGTGCTAGAAAGCTGATCGGGTTATGCCTGAAAAGAATAAAGATCCTCGGGTTATGTCGGGGCAGTCCACGGGGTTATGCCGGGAGAAACGAAAAAAGGTCACCCGGCTATGTCGGGAAGGTCCACGGGTTATGCCGGGAGAAAAGAAAAGGTCCTTGGTTTATGCCAGGGAGGTCCACGGGTTATGCCGGAAGAAAAAAAAGGCCCTTGGGTTATGCTAGAGAGGTCTACGGGTTATGCCATGACAAAAGAAAAAGGTCCTTAGGTTATGCCAGGGAGGTCCACGGGTTATGTTGGGATAAAAGAAAAAGGTCCTTGGGTTATGCTAGGGAGGTCCACGAGTTATGCCGGGATAAAAGAAAAAAGGTCATTGGGTTTTACTAGTAAGGTCAACGGGTTATGCCGGAAATAAATAAAAAGGTCCTTGGGTTATGCCAGGGAGATCCACGGGTTATGCCGGGATAAAAAAAAAGGTTCTTGGGTTATGCCAGGGAAATCCACGGGTTATGCTGGGATAAAAGAATAAAGGTCATTGGGTTATGCCAAGGAGGTCCAGGAGTTATGTCGGGAGAAAGGAAAAAGATCATTGGGTTATGCTAGGGAGGTCCACGGGTTATGCCGGGAGAAAAGAAAAAGGTCCTTGTGTTGTGCCAGGTAGGTCCACAAGTTATCCCGGGAGAAAAGAAAAAAGGTCATTGGGTTATTCCAGGAAGGTCCACGGGTTGTGCCGGGATAAAAGAAAAAAGGTCCTTGGGTTTTACTAGGAAGGTCAACGGGTTATGTCGGAAATAATTAAAAAGGTCCTTGGGTTATGCCAGGGAGATCCACGGGTTATGCCGGGATAAAAGAAAAAAGGTTCTTGGGTTATGCCAGGGAGATCCAAGGGTTATGCTGGGATAAAAGAATAAAGGTCATTAGGTTATGCCAGGGAGGTCCAGGAGTTATGTCGGGATAAAGGAAAAAGATCCTTGGGTTATGCTAGGGAGGTCCATGGGTTATGTCGGGAGAAAAGAAAAAGGTCCTTGTGTTGTGCCAGGTAGGTCCACAAGTTATCCCGGGAGAAAAGAAAAAAGGTCATTGGGTTATGCTAGGGAGGTCCACGGGTTGTGCCGGGATAAAAGAAAAAGGGTCCTTGGGTTTTACTAGGAAGGTCAACGGGTTATGCCGGAAATAAATAAAAAGGTCCTTGGGTTATGCCAGGAAAATCCACGGTTATGCCGGGATAAAAGACAAAAGGTTCTTGGGTTATGCCAGGGAGATCCACAGGTTATGCTAGGATAAAAGAATAAAGGTCATTGGGTTATGCCAGGGAGGTCCAAGAGTTATGTCAGGAGAAAGGAAAAAGATCCTTTGGTTATGCTAGGGAGGTCCACGGGTTATGCCGGGAGAAAAGAAAAAGGTCCTTGTGTTGTGCCAGGTAGGTCCACAATTTATCCTGAGAGAAAAGAAAAAAGGTCATTGGGTTATGCCAGGGAGGTCCACGGGTTGTGCCGGGTAGGGGTGTGCATTCGATTTATCGATTCGATTTTGACCCTTATCGATAATTACTTATTGATTATCGATTTGTACATATGCTTATCGTTATCGTTTCAATAAGGTTTCAATTTTTTCCATTTCGATTTATCGATTTTTGGGGCTTATCGATTCGGTTATCAATAACACCAATAAAAAAATTGCGGGATTTCACGAATAGTATATCGCTATAAACACGCCTAACTAATATGGACAAAAAGGTCATTCTTGTCATATACACGACGAATGGTTCTGACTACTTTTGTAACATCCGAGCCCCTTAGTTCTCCGGTGTGGGAAATATTGCATAGGATTAGGAACAGGTGCAGGTATTAATTGTGGTTCCAATGGTTCGGCCTTGTCGACAATTGATGCAACAACTTTGCTATGAATATCAAGTTTGTCGACAAGCCTTGGAACGTCTAAATAGATCAGAAATACGAGTCGCTACCATAGTTGCAGAAACTTCCTCATTTGAGCTGTAACTCCAAGAAGTGCCAACATGCTATGGGAAACCAACTGTGCACATTTTGTAAGACTTAAATGGATTAGACTAATCAAAAGCAAGAACAATTTGCTTGAGCTAAAGCTAGACCAAAAACGTAGGATTAGGAAAATGCAACTAAACAACTTGCAATAATTAAGACTAAACAACTTCTACCAGTTAACTATTGCTAAATAGAAGTTGACATTTAATTCTTGCCAAGTAGAACATGGATGACAACATATCACCCTAATACTAATAGAACTTATGGTAATTTAAGCAACGAGTAGCAGTAATCCAAAGCATAGTTCATTGACATCATTCAAAGCATAGTTCCAGAGGTCGCAAAACAAATACTAGTTTAACAAAACAAACAGTATTTCCAAAGCATAGTTCCAGAGGTAGTTGAGTCAACTCTTAACATGCCCCATTCTCTCCAAATCTTGAAAGTCCTAACCTTTAAACCTGGAAGAAATTAAGAAAAATATTAAGAATTTTGTAATACATCACATTCTTTTACAAGTATATTATTTAAAATGGAGAACTTACATAGCGACTAACAAACTCTAGCAAACATCGTCGGTGGAGGCTTCTTTGCCAAGATTAGTAAAATCTAAAAAGAAAATATATTAACAAGTCAAGCAATTAATATATAATTTTACTATCTTAAGCAATACAATAAAATTAATTAAAAGATACATACCTTCCTTGAGTGTCTCGAGAAAATCTAAATCTTCCTCAATATTTATAGGAAGAGATTCACTCCGAAGCAAATCTTGAAGGCACACTAGAGTTTCAACCAATTTAGGAGTTAATGAACTCTTAAATTGGTCAAGAATACGCTCTCCAGTACTAAATGCACTTTCATATGCCACACTTGAAATAGGAATAGCAAGCACATCTCGAGCCATCTTAGCAAAAAAAAGGAAATCTAGGTGAGTTCATCTTCCACCAAACCAAGATATCAAAGTCTGGTCTTTCATTTTCAGGATCTTCTACAAGATACTTTTCTAATTCTGTTTTAGAATCTACACCTCCACTTGCAGCTTTATGTTTCCTTATTTCATCTAAAAGTTCACCTAAACCAGGAGTTGAAGAGCTTGGCAAAGAGGTAGAAACTTCACCACCAGTATCTTTTGAAACCGACTTAGAGACATACTCATTAAACAATGAACTCATATAAGTATGAACCTCTTTTTCAATAATTGTCCCTTCATCTCCAAACATCTTCTTAAGTACAAAACTAACAGTAGTAAACTTGTAGCGAGGATCCAAAACACAAGCAATGAAAATTATTTTGTTCATTTTTGTTGGTTCACCCCAATACTTCTCAAATTGTTTCCACATACTTGATGCCATCTCACTCAAAAGTTTATCTTCAGTTGTTATTAATCGATTTAAGTAAACAACAACTCGACCAATTTCAAGAAAATGGGCATTTGATGTTACATAAAGTGATCCAGACACCTTCAAAGTGAGATTATAAAATATTTCTAGAAATTGTGCAATCTCTTTACATCATCCCAATCAGTTTTTGTAAGCAGACCTACAGGCTTTCCATCTGAAATAGCATCAAACATAAGATAACTTGACAAGCCGATATCACGATTAGAATATTCTTTAATTACACGCTCATATTCAATAGCCCTGCTCAACATCAAATAGGTGGAATTCCACCTTGTAGGAACATCTAAGCATAAAGACTTCTTGACAATATTTTTACTTTCACAACATTCCTGAAACTTCCTCAACCTAATAGTAGTACGGGAAGGAATATGAAAACAAGGTTGTGCCACTTTCATAAAGTTTCTAAAGCCTTCATTCTCAACAAAACTAAACGGAATTTCATCAACAATCACCATACGATACAAAGTCATCCTACGCTCTTCTTGATCAAATTTCCATGGAATAAGACCACCTTTATTACCCCCCTCCCTCCCCCCCGGTAATGTTTGAAATTATAATAGTTTTTGACCTTTTTCAACTTTATAAGGATTATTTGGACATTTATCGATATGACCATTCATTTGTGTCATGCTTTTGCCTTTTGTCTCAGAATATTCTTGTCCACAAAATCTGCATGCATATTTATTATTTCCTTTAGCATCAACTTTTTCTTCAAAAAAATCCCATGCCCGAGATCGTTTTCTCCTTTGTTTTGAAACTATCGAGTGAGTAGTTGCAATTGTAGATTCGGAACCTTTACTTTCATCAGCTACTTTATTAATACTATTATTTTCAGCCATGTGAAGTTAATGAAGAATGTAACTTACAGTCTTAAACGAGTTGAATGAAGCAAAGCAAGACGAAGTCAGCACTCCTCGCTCTTGACTTAAAAATTATGGCTGGAAAGAAATCAATTTGAATAAGTTCCTTATCAAATTACTAGAAAAGTAGCTTCAGTTGATAAAAATATGATGCGAAGTATTTTTAGACAATCATTGTTATATAAACAATTATTCAAATTTAATAGCAAAGTCATATTTGTATTTATTCTTTTTGAGACAAAAGAATACTATAATATGTGGCTTACAGCGAGATGAATAACGATAATGAATAATTACAACAAAGAATACATTGATGAACTTGACTGGATATAAATAAGAAAGAATACCCCTCCCTATCTTACAAGAAGAATAAATAATAAATACAAATATGAAATGAAAGGTACAAACAAAATGAAGCCTGGAATTTTTCCTCGAAAATACAAATATGACTATGCTAATACTATAATAGCAAAGCCATAAACCCTGACCACAAGCTGCTCACAACAATCAAAAATTAAAGGAAGACCTCTATTATCTCTTGATGTTCTAGATAAAGGAACCCTTTTTCACAACTATTTTCAGATATAAAACAAGACAACCCAAGACTTTCAGCAACTTTCAATAAAAACTGAATTTAAAAGAGAAATTATCTGTAATTGTAATTATAGAGAGAAGTAATCAAGTAAATATTCAAATACTTGTATAAAAAAACTGAACAAATAAAATAGAATATAGAAACAGAAGAAGAAAGACTAGTAGAAAAGAGAGAAAACATACCTGAAAGTTGAAGAAAGCTGCGGGCTGCAGCTATGTCTTTTCGAATAGCGATAATCACGGCGACTGTGGCGTTAGAACAGAACAAAAAGTCTCTCTGAAGAGAAAACGGCGCTGAAATAATAGCGTTAGCATAGCGGGTTAGGGAGTTAACTCTTAAGTGAAGGAAAAGGTACTATTAAACAATAAAGGTATATTCGTCTTTTTACTATATCTTATCGATTTATTGATAAACCGATAAATCGAAGAGGACAAATCAAAATCGAAATCGATAACTCGATAATAAAATTTTTGAAATCAAAATCGAAATCGATAAATTGATAAACCGATAACAAATAATCGATTCGATTTATCGATAAACCGATTCGAGTACACACCTCTAGTGCCGGGAGAAAATATCTTTGGGTTGTGCTAGGGAGGTTCACGGGTTATGCTGGAAAGAAAAGAAAAACAATTCCCTGGGTTATGCTAGGGAGGTCTACGAGTTATGCCAGGAGAAAAAGAAAAAGGTCCTCGGGTTATGCCGGTGATGTCCACGGGTTATGCCGGGAGGAAAGGAAAAAAAGTCCTTGGGTTATGCCAGAGAGGTCCACGGGTTATGTCGGGATAAAATAAAAAAGGTCGTAGGGTTATACCAGGGAGGTCCACGGTTTATGCCGGGAGAAAGGAAAAATGGTTGTTGGGTTATGCTAGGGAGGTCCAAGGATTATGCCGGGATAAAAGAAAAAAAAGTCCTTGGGTTATGCAAGGGAGGTCCACATGTTATGCTAGGTGAAAAGAAAAAAGGTCATTGGGTTATGCTATGGAGGTCCACGGGTTATGCTAGGGAGGTCCACGTGTTATGTCAGGGAGAAGAAAAAAGGTCATTTTATTATACAAGGGAGGTTTATGGGTTATGCCGGGAGAAAACAAAAAGGGTCCCTGGGTTATCCCAGGGAGAAAAAGATAAAGATCCCCGGGTTATGCTGGGGAGGTCCACAGGTCACGCTGGGGAAAAGGAAAAAAAGTCCTTGGGTTATGTCAGGGAGGTCCACGGGTTATGTCGGGAGAAAAGAAAAAAGTTTCTTAGATTATACAAGGGAGGTCTACGGGTTATGCCGGGAGAAAAGAAAAAGGGTCACTGGGTTATCCCAGGGAGAAAAGGATAAAGATCCTCGGGTTATGCCGATGAGGTCCACAGGTCATGCCGGAAAAAAATAAAAAAGGTCCTCGGGTTATGCTGGGGGTAACTAGGGAATGAGACCCTATGTTGGAAGGATGCAGCTAGAGATTGGAGGCCCTATGCTACCATGATTTTGGAATTTTTCTTCCTCTTTTTTTTCATCATTCTTCATTTTATTTTTTTTAAGTTTAAGAAAATGAGTAAAAATGCAGGAAAGAACTTGAAGGAGACTTCCCTTTTGGATTGATTATAGCTGCAAAGCTGTTTCTAGCTCTTGCATAGTTTCCTTTGGTTGCACCTGCTTCTTGCAAAGTTACTTTGAATTGTACCTGTTTCAATTTTTCAAATAAAGAACAATTGTTACTTTGAAATGGTGGTTGGTTTTGTGGACTTTATTGCTTTGCTCACTTGATTTCGGCCCTTTCAACTGCAACTGGTTGCTTCCTGAACACCGATTGTATTTCTGTCTCTGGAGAAAACTCTGGTTTTTCCAGACTTTGTCATAATGATTGGTCGGTGGACCTTAACCTTTTGAACTTTATTTTTCCTTCATAGGCCTTTCCTTTCAGACTTCCTTTTCTTTTTTTTCTTTTTTTCTTCTTCTTCGGAATATTGGGGAACTCTTGGCTCCTTAAACTTTGCTATAACGGCTAGTCGCATGGGACTTAACCTTTTCCAACTTTACTTCACCTTTGTAGGCCTTTCTTTTCTGGCTTCTTTCTTCCAAACTTCAAATTTAGAGCATTTGGGGTACCTTGGCTTTTTTAACTCTTTGCAGAGACGGTTAGCCACATGGATCTCAACCTTTTCAACTACATTTGCCTTTATATGTACTTTAATTTGATTTTCTCCTTCCAATAGTTTCGATTTTGAAACATCGGCCTCCATGGCTAGCCGAGGTCAACTTGATGCACCTACTGAGGCTGGGTGCTTTTTTGCATAGTAGCTCGTGTCAAATAAGAACCCTGTAAATCAGTCTTACCATCCTTTCTTTGTCTTAGTTTCAGAATAGAGTTATACTGAAAGGGATTCAAAGAAAACAAACAATGAAATGGAGAATGAGTTTAAAACAGTAAGTGTCCCTTTCGGGGAAAGGAAAGAAGGACTAATCTCGAGTACATGCGGACTTCAACAAACATTACATGCCTTTTGGCCTAGATGTATGCTCTATGTAAACCTTCCGACTCTCAAAAATTCATCACAACCTTCGCCTCAAAATCAAGAAACCTTGACAGGTCTCTATCGGTGCTGATGGCTGTGAGGATCCTCTATTTGATCAGGGGTGCCCTTTGCGGGTTTTCACGAGCTGACCTATCTCATTTGTCTACTCACCATCGCCTTATAGTTCTCTTTGCGAGTTTTCACTAACAAGACTCTCACATTTTAATTTTTTTGCTTACTGTCGTCTCACGGTGCCCGTGTAGGTTTTCACTAATAAAACTCTCTCATTTCATTTCTCTCATTTTGTTGTATCAGATCCAAGTAACTCCATCCTTCCATTTTGAACCTCTTTGCCAAATGATCAGAAGAACTTGAACAAGGTTTAGGGTAAAAAGAATTTTGATTGAATTATAACTTTGGAACCTTTTGGGTGGGATCATTGCCGAACCATTATAACTTCTGCCCCAGTTTCACTTTTGGAAGACTTTGGATTTTTTATTTTTGTGTGACTGAACCCCAGAGAGAGGCTGCCTACTTATCTTTAGGAATCAAGTCGAACGTACTTAAGGAAAACTTTGTTTTTGATTTTCTTTTGTTTTCTTTTCTTTTTCTTTTACTTTCTCTTTCTTTCTTCTTCATTTTTTCATTTCATTTCCTTTTTCCTCTCTTTTTTCATTTTTTCTCTTCTTCTTTTTTCATTTTCTTTGCCTTTTCTTCATTTCCTTTTTTGTATCTTTCTTTTTATTTTTATTTTATTTTTTCAATAACACTTTCAAGTTCCAAAGAAGATAATCAAAAAATGGAATCCGGCTCAAAGAGTCTGCAGAGGGTTGATAGTGTTTGGATAGCGAGAATGAAAGTCTTCGTCATCCCAATCAGAGAATATTAGAACTATACGGAGGATCCAACATAGTACATTTTTACTGCATTTACATTGACAGTTGTTTTAGGGACATTTCCTTCGGTGTGTCCCAAGTATAATGCACTCTTTTGGCAGTACTCTTGATGTAATGTACGGGCCTTTTTAATTTTGGAACCAATTTTCCTTTAGTTTTCCAACTCATTGTTTTATTCCTTTAAAATTTATCCTCATTGAGATCTAATCCTTGATTCATTATTTCGAGGCCTGACAGCTTTCAGGATCCGGGCATGACGTCCGCAAGCATGTCATGTTATTGAAATCTTCATTTAACAGAACAGAAAAGAGAATTAGAAAAACAACAAGATTAAGAAAAGAGACATTCATGGACAATGAAATATTAATTTCATTTGATGTTTGATTTTTTTTTTTGTTTTTTTGTTTTTTTAAGAGAGAAGGGTTTACATCAGAAAGTAAGACAATAGAGTAAAATATCTGAATCACACCCTGAGATAATCCAGCTGTAGAAAGGATGGAAAGACTGGTTACCAAGACTCCCGTCTGATAGGGAACTTTCACGCTTGGCAACAATTTTTTGGCTTTTCTTCTATCTCGGCAATGGCTGCAATGACCTTCAATGCCGGATCAAATTCCTCAGCTTCACAAATTATTTTGACTATTGCCCCGATGTTGTGGGCAAGCAACATATTGTTCATCACAACAGGAGCTTCTTCATCCCGAAAAATGATTCTTTCGGCTTCAATTCAACTGCCCTTTTGAGGGTCCAATAGTCCTCTGTACTGTGGTCCACTATTCCAGAGTGGTATTCACAAATAGCATCAGCTCGGTGCTAGGGGGACTCAGGGTTCGGCCGGTTCGGGGCCACTGGCTGCAATAGATTTAGCCTGATTATCTTTTGGAACAAGCTTGAATACGATTTACCAATAAGGGTGAACTGATTCTTTCAGAAAGTCTCTTTTGGGCGAGGATTGTATTGGGGATCATTTGGTTGAGGATTATATGGAGCTTGCTAAGAATACGCATTTCTAGGAGGTAGAGCTCGGTTTTGTGTATAATGTTGTGGCCGCGGGGTAAGATTGCGCGTTCATCATTGCATAGGGAGGCGGTACCACAAATTAAGCAATATCTTGAATGGGATAATAGTACGGTGGGACGATGGGAGGCACATATGATTGGCTGAATGACCTGCGGTTCCCCCTCTAGCTGGAGACCATCATGGCTTCCTCGTCAACCCCATTTCTATTCATCAAATCTCCAAACCATTCTGAGCAACCTGTGATGTCGCCTTAAAGGCAGCATGACTCAATATTCGTTCTATTTTCAAAATATTTCAACCATTTCCCCGATTTTGATAGCCTCGGCGAATGGCTTACCCACCGCAGACATCATATTCTGGAATTAGTCAGCCTCTTGGGCCAACAGAAAGACCGTGACCATTTCAGTTTCGTCCATTGGAGGCTTTACCCTAGCAGCTCGCTCACGCCATTTGACAGCATATTCGCAGAAGCTTTTCGCAGTTTTCTTTTTCAAATTGGACAAAGTGTTCCTATCAGGAGTGATGTCCACATTATACTGGAATTGGCGGACAAAATCTCGGGCCATATCATCCCACACGTGCCAATGAGCAGTTTCTTGATCCGTATACCACTCAGAAGCGATTCCAGTGAGGCTTTCCCCAAAATAGGCCATTAGTAGCTCCTCTTTTCCACCAGCACCCCTCAATTGGTTATTGTACCATTTCAGATGAGCGACCGGGTCTCCATGTCCGTCGTACTTTTCAAATTTTAGAATCTTGAAGCCAACGGGCCAATGGACATGTGGAAACATACAGAGGTCAGAGTATGAGACACTCTTTTGGCCATGCAGACCTTGCATGTTTTTCAAGCTTTGTTCGAGGCTCTTTATCTTCTGAGAAATTTCCTCATGCTCAGGATTTTTAGCAACCTTTTCTTGCTCCACCGTGAAATCATATCGTGGAGGTTGAGTGAAAGAGTATGGGGTCACATATGTTATATTTGATTGAAGTTGTGGACCCTGAAAGGTGAACATTGGAGGCGGTGCCCTTGGAGCCGGTACCTGGGGGCGAACCACAGAAGGCATCCAGGATCATTGGAGGGCATTGGAGGGTGCCCGCATGAGATGAGCGGGTTGAGCGCAGAGGCATTGGAAACCTCACCTGACCTGGGAATCAATTCAAGGAACCCAGGGATTGCACTTGGTCGTTCCCTACCATTAGAGCAGGTATCCACATTTCCCATATGCGGAGATGCAACATCTTATTCTCTTCAGCAACTGCTGAGTCTTGCTGCAGAATAGACGATGCTGGGCTATCCTCAGGACCGATGATTGGTAGATTGCTTGCGGAGGCCATCTCTGCCTTTGGATTTTGTGAAGGAGGGGAGGCCAGACTACTAACAAAACCAACCACCAAAACCTTGATATTTTGCACACCCAACAACCTTGTTAGTATTGAAACATTTAACATATAGGAAATCCCATTTTGGGATGCAATGCACCTAACAGTTAAACGCTTCTACCAAGTGTTTGAACGGTTGCATATTTAATCCTGGCCATAACTAACTCTTCAGTATAGACCTCTTTTCTTTAATCAATGTTTATATCTAATCACTCTTGATTTTTCATCTCATTTTTTTTTGCTCTTTAATTTTTGGCACTCTCTTTTCTCTTTTTATTTGTCACTCTTCATTTCTTGTCCCTCTTTTTCCATATGAAAGACTTCAGAAAAAAAGGAAATTATTTTAGAGTTTTAAAAACCTTTTTTTTTTAGTTTTCTAAGGAAAGATTTCAGATGAAGGAATTAAAAAGAAAATATTTTTTGATTTTTTGAAAATTGGGCCGGAACCGATAAGGTTTGCCTACGTATCTCACATCCGGTGAGAATCAGACCTGCGTAGTTCGGTCAGTTTTGACGGAACAAGGGAAACATGGCATTTGAAATTTTGGCTCATTTTGAAACGACTTTTCTTTTTTTTATTTTTTTAGAATTCCGGCAGAGTTTCAAAATATTCTAAATACCTAAATCTCATTTTTTGATTTTTTTTCTTCCTCTATTCTAAAAGCAAGTCAACATGCAAGCTTGAACAGATAGATATGCAAGTAGCATGTAAGATGCATCAGGATGGTCTTTTTCATTTAGGTACACCTGTTCTAACGGACCCAACCCCTGTGTTTAGTCTCTAAGGTCAAATGCACGTGACGCAAACAGACGTACCTACTAGAGATCCGGTATGGGGCTGAGTTATTCTAGGTTCAAAACCTGGGTATTGGTTCTAGACTTGCGTACCAGAGCGGACAACTCGAGCCGAGGAGGGGGCTACGTATAGGGAACCAAAAGGCCATCCGGTTTAGTAACATGTCCAAGCCTCTTTCTTATTTCAAGGAATGAAACTAACGGAATAGGGTGTCTCGACCAGTGAGCGAATCCCCGAAGATGAGAAGAGAAGGGTTTTGTAGCAGTTTATATAAAGTTTAGATAATATCAAAGCGGTAAAAAGCGGCATTTGGCACATTAGACTTAAACATGAAGGAAAATCAGATAATAAATAAAGTCAATCATAAAAGCTATTCTAAGCTAGAATTCTTAAACCCTAAACCAAAGTTCTGGGTTTGGTTCCCCAATAGAGTCGTCAGAGCTGTCACATTTTCTTTTTTTACATACCACCCCAGAGGATAGTATATAAGAGAGTTTTTCAATTTCAGTGACATTATTCGAAATGAGATTATTTATTTATCAGAGTCACCACTTGGGATTGTTTATTTGGTGTCCCAAGTCATCAGTTTGTTTTAAATTCCAAATCGAGGAAATTTTGACTTTCCTTTTGAACTCTGCGAACCAGAAATTATGAATAAGGAATTCTGTTAACCTGAGGGAAGGTGTTAGGCACCCCCGGATTCTGTGGTTCTAGCACGGTCGCTTAAATTATTATAGTTGGCCTATTATCTGATTTTAGTACATGTTCTAACCTACGGTGCAATTTTAAACTTTAACTGCTATATTTAATTATTATTATTTTTTAGAAAAATTGCAACGTTATTTAAAATACGTCTCGAACCACGTCACATAAATGCACTCGCAGTTTTCGACATATTTAATCTAACATTGTTGGGATTTAGATTTGGGTCACATAAATGTGCACCCGAGTTTAAGGAAATTAATTTAAATAGCGCGCCTAAAACAATTACGCACTTTCAAGTTATTAAACCAAGGCCACAATATAATCTTAATAAGTTAATCTAATCTCCTATATTAACATACTATGTTATCCAAACACGTATTCTTCTGTTACTAATAATTATCATTGCATTTCAACTAACAAACAAGGAAAAGAAACCAAATCATAAGCATTTAAAATATTTTCTAAAACATATATGCGGAGTAAGATATAGGCTTTTTAGACAATTGGATCTACATTAGCAAATGAACAAGAGGTCTATATTGATACAGATTCCTCAGTCTTTAACATTTAAAAAGAATACAAGAACAACTAGCCATAAAACTAGCAAACTGTCCTCAATCTAACAACGATTAATTAGTAAGTCAAAATGAAAAAAAAAAAACAAAAAAAAGCATATTTCATAAATATTTGACATCTTTAAATCCCAACAGAAATCAGCAAGGTAATTAATACCTTCATTTTAAGATACACAACAATCCTATTTCTAATCATAACGCAACTGAACAAACATTTTTCTGATTCAAGACAAACAATTGCATTCAACGACTAATTTTCAATGATTC
>MU771467.1:346150-358242 GCA_026770625.1 Nicotiana glauca | reverse complement strand
CCCCCCCGGTAATGTTTGAAATTATAATAGTTTTTGACCTTTTTCAACTTTATAAGGATTCTTTGGATATTTATCGATATGACCATTCATTTGTGTCGTACTTTTGCCTTTTGTCTCAAAATATTCTTGTCCATAAACTCTACATGCATATTTATTATTTCCTTTAGCATCAACTTTTTCTTCAAAAAAATTTCATGCCCGAGATCGGTTTCTCCTTTGTTTTGAAACTGTCGAGTGAGTAGTTGCAATCGTAGACTCGGAACCTTTATTTTCATCAGCTACTTTATCAATACTATCATTTTCAGCCATGTGAAGTGAATGAATAATGTAACTTACAGTCTTAAACGAGTTGAATGAAGCAAAGCAAGACGAAGTCAGCACTCCTCGCTCTTGACTTAAAAAATATGGCTGGAAAGAAATCAATTTGAATAAGTTCCTTATCAAATTACTAGAAAAGTTGCTTCAGTTGATAAAAATATGATGCGAAGTATTTTTAGACAATCATTGTTATATAAACAATTATTAAAATTTAATTGCAAAGTCATATTTGTATTTATTCTTTTTGAGACAAAAGAATACTATAATATGAGGCTTACAGTGAGATGAATAACAATAATGAATGATTACAACAAAGAATACATTGATGAACTTGACTGGATATAAATAAGAAAGAATACCCCTCCCTAGCTTACAAGAAGAATAAAGAATAAATACAAATATGAAATGAAAGGTACAAACAAAATGAAGCCTGGAATTTTTCCTCGAAAATACAAATATGACTTTGCTAATACTATAATAGCAAAGTCATAAACCCTGACCACAAGCTGCTCACAACAATCAAAAATTCAAGGAAGACCTCTATTATCTCTTGATGTTCTAGATAAAGGAATCCTTTTTCACAACTATTTTCAGATATAAAACAAGACAACCCAAGACTTTCAGCAACTTTCAATAAAAACTAAATTTAAAAGTGAAATTAACTGTAATTGTAATTATGGAGAGAAGTAATCAAGTAAATATTCAAATACTTGTATACAAAAACTGAATAAATAAAATAGAATATAGAAACAAAAGAAGAAAGACTAGTAGAAAAGAGAGAAAACATACCTGAAAGTTGAAGAAAGCTGCAGGCTGCGGCTATGTCTTTCTGAACGACGATAATCACGGCGACTATGGCGTTAGAACAGAGCAGAAAGTCTCTCTGAAGAGAAAGCGGCGCTGAAATAATAGGGTTAGCATAGCGTGTTAGGGACTTAAATCTTAAGTGAAGGAAAAGGTACTATTAAACAATAAGGGTATATTTGTCTTTTTACTATATCTTATCGGTTTATCGACAAACCGATAAACCGAAGAGGATAAATTGAAATCGAAATCTGTAACCCTATAAGGAAATTTTTGAAATAGAAATCGAAATCGAAATCTGTAACTCGATAAGGAAATTTTTGAAATAGAAATCGAAATTGATTAATCGATAAACCGATAACAAATAATCGATTCGATTTATTGATAAACCGATTCGAATGCACACCCCTAGTTCCGGGAGAAAAGGTCTTTGGGTTATGCTAGGGAGGTTCACGGGTTATGCTGGGGAGAAAAGAATAAAAATTCCCTGGGTTATGCCAGGGAGGTCTACGAGTTATGCCGGGAGAAAAGGAAAAAGGTCCTCGGGTTATGCCGGGGAAGTCCACGGGTTATTTCGGGAGGAAAGGGAAAAAAGTCCTTGGGTTATGCCAGAGAGGTCCACGGGTTATATCGGGATAAAAGAAATAAGGTCATTGGGTTATGCTAGGGAGGTCCACGGGTTATGCCGGGAGAAAGAAAAAATGGTCCTTGGGTTATGCCAGGGAGGTCCAGGTGTTATGCCAGGATAAAAGAAAAAAGGTCCTTGGGTTATTCCAGGGAGGTCCATGGGTTATGCCGGAAGAAAGGAAAAAGATCCCTGGGTTATGCCAGGGAGGTCCACAGGTTATGCCAGGTGAAAAGAAAAAAGGTCCTTGGGTTATGCCAGGGAGGTCCACGGGTTATGTCGGGGAGATCCACGGGTTATGTCGGGGAGATCCACGGGTTATGTCGGGGAGAAGAAAAAAGGTCATTGGATTCACTAACAGAAAATGTGCCTGTGGCAACAATTATTTTAGCAACGGTCCAACAACTGTTGCCATAGAGCATGTATGGTAATGGTTATAACCGTTACAGTAGCATTTAGGTGATATCGGCACACTTTAACTATAGAACCGTTGCAATTGTAAAACAACCGTTGCCATAGAGTCATCTGGAGCAACTGTTATATGAACCGCCCCAATAAAACTATCTGCGGGAACGCTTTCGTTGTAAAAATTTCTATTGGAACGGTTATTCCCCCCTCCCCCTTATTTTCTCTCGTAAATTTTATTACACCCGCCAAAATAACCCCTTTTCATTTTATTTTTTAATAATTTTAATAATATATAAAATAAAAAAACACTTTTTGCACTTAATTTCCCATTAACTGCATATTTGCTAGGCGATACCCCCAAAACACCGAGTCATCTTCTTCTTCACTGGTACCCGCCCCCATCTCTCTCTCTCTCAAAATCTTCTTCTTCTTCGATGACCTAGGTCATCTTCTTAAAATCTTGCTAAAAATTCCGATACCCCCATATCTTTCTCTTTCCAATGACCTAGGGTTCGTTGTTTTCGTGAATTTCTGAACAAATTGGTTTTGGAGTTTTATTCTAATTGGTGTCGAAAAGTTGTGGCTGAAGCTTGGGTTCATTTGTTTGGTGTCGACAATCGAATTTCTGGTGCTAAAGCTCGAAGAACATCTTCAAAGTTTTGGATTTGAGTGCCTGAAGCTGTTGCGTAGCCTATGCACTCCTCGACGCGCCAGGTCTGATTTCTCTACGCTTAAACTTGTGTCATTTTTTGGATTTTGAGGGATTTGTGATTGATTGCCTATTTTAAGGGATGGACCCCCACACCATGCCCCTCTCTCCGTCGCTTCCTAAAATCAAAACAGATCAAATAAACTTAGAGTTCAACATTTGTAGAGAAGAAGAGTAATCTCTATTTTGTTTTAAAAAAAATTATTTCTTTTAGTTTTTATCATCTTTTATTTTTTAATTTCATACAATGTAGAACAAGCACATATTGCATGCTTATGGCTAAGAGGAATTTTATGAATATGAAGTTGGACTAAATTAGAAACATGGAATAACTTTATATTGCACCTACTATATATTTCGTCGTTTTGTATTTTAAAGTTTATGGACATCTATCATTATGTTCCTCTGAATCCATACTCATCAGTAATTTGACTTTCACAAAGGTGGTTCTGTGAGTTTTTTTTAACAGTGCAAACAAAAGAATGAAAATTGCTAAGATTTGAAGACTCCAAGGATGTATATTGGTTACTCTGATAGCTTAAGGATGTAGTTTAACCTTGGTTTTGTTTTGAGTATTGAACTGAATTCGCAGTTCATCTTGAGGCTGCCATTAGTTGAAACTATTTGCTGTAAAATTTCTTGGAGATTGTTCAACTGATTTTGAAGTGTTCCATAGCTACTAACTCAGAAGAGATTAGCCATCTAGTAGTGTGATGTTTGGAGTACCTTTTAGGATCTTGTATAGGATGCTATCTGAACAGACACTATAAAATTATTGTGCAGAAGTGTAGTAGCCCAGTATGATTTGCATCACAGTTGCTTTTGGGATAAAATAATTTGTTTTCTTTCTAATATTTCTTAGTGACAGAATTTTGGATCCAAGATAGTCTACAGTTATGGTTTATATGTTTATTATGACTTATGAGTATAGTTGCTTGCTTGAAGCCATACTTAAGAGTTTCTCGTTGTTTCCTTTGCTTGAATCAGCTGGTTTGTCTAGGTTTGTTAATCCCTTTATTATTGGACTAGGCTCCACATCAATGTTTTAAAAGGGACACGATTACTCAATGGCTAATTGGCTGAAGACAGTCAGGTGTAGCAAATCCGAGTTGTAAAATTTTGGCATGAGGCATTTACATTTGCCTTTTGCTTAAGGCAGTGTGCTTTAAATGTTTTCCTTCTCTAATGAAAAAGAAGGATGTGTAAAGAAGTAATTTAGTTATTCATAATTTATGTGATCCAAAATATGGGTATGTATTAGAACTAATCTTTTTGGTATGAAGGTTCATAAAACTAATAAAATATAAAGGATATAGTCTAAATCTTTCATTTGGGAAACTACCCTTAATGTTTCTTTTCAACTCTTGCAGACTGACTTTAGCTCCAGTTTTGATCGGTAGTGGTTTAAACTCCTTTGAGTATAATTAGTTTTTTTTTTTATCTAAGGCAAAATTATTTCTTGTTTTCTTTGCTCGAATGCTCTCCAAGTAATCCCTCTCTGATGTCATTTTTTTTTGCATGCTCCTCCTTTTTGAACAACAGACACAGCCTCCTCGTCTTACTTTGAAAATATTCCTCATAACCAATACTTTCGCATGTGAATTTACCCGTGTTCATTATGACCAATATATATAGTACCCAGACATCTATAATATGGCCATGGTGTTAGACAAGAAAAATCTCAATTTATTTTATTTTGCCTTGTAAATATTGTGTCTGTACTTGAACTAGTACACATTGTCTTTTCAGGTTACGGCTTTTAGCCTGTCACTGGATTCCTTTAAGACCGCAATTGTTGTAGGTGGGACAAACATTAGTGAACAGGTAACTTCATTTTTTTATATCATTATTAGGATGCTCCTATATCTGCGTGGTTCATACATATTATATGACGATAACTAAAGCAGATATCTCTTCTTTTACTCTTGAGTTTATTTTTGGGTTGTGCCTTGGAACAATTATTTTCATCTTTTATGTTACATGATGATGCAAGTCTAGCCTTGTCATATTTTGTAATTGTGATTTTTATTGGGTGCAAGACAGAGGTCTGAACTTCGAGCAGGAGTACATATAGTGGTTGCTACTCCAGGAAGACTTATAGATCATTTATAGCAAGGAAATACTTCCCTCTGCAGGATCTCTTTTGTTGTTTTGGATGAGGCTGATAGAATGCTTGATATGGCGTTTGAACCTCAGATAAGAGAGGTATACCTTCTATTTCAATTTTCTTTATCTTATCTTTTCAAGTGAACATTATTTTCCATTTTACCAGATAAGAAATTGAAGCATTGGCACAGGTTGGGTTTCTATTTACTTCTTCCTTGTATTAGTCAAGATATTTAAAATAATATCCTAGTGGTCTTATTTTGTTGATACTAGGATTCTAAGATCGCATGGGTAATTCTAAGCATGATCAGATTCCATGTTGACATCTACCAATGATATACCATGCGAATACAATGTCGGAACAATGAGAACAAGGTCAAGCTAGAAATTACTGTTCAATTGGGAATACTTGTTAGAAGGGTTAAAGCCACTATACTATAGAAACTTCACTTTAAAGAAACTGGTGTGGGCTGAATGTTGAATTCTGTTTGAGGTCTTGTTCATAAAACTCCAAAATGTCATTTTCCATGTATATGCAATTCATCGTCACTTAAAGATCTTCAGTTTTGATAAACACGTGATGGAGTCAATGTTATTGTTCTGTAAGAGAGGTTTCAATTATCTCTTTATATTATTACAGGATTACTTGACTAATTCGGTGCGAATAAAAGTTGGAAAAGTTAGCAGCCCGACTGCAAATGTTTTCCAGATTTTAGAGAAGGTACCTGAAAATGATAAGGTATGTTTGGTGCTGAACTTAAATAGCAAAAAGAACAGATTGACTTGCATTGCTTTTAATAGCTTCAATGTTACCCTTTTTTTTTTGCAAGGATTTTTTTAATTCGTTCTTGCTTGTTACTTGTATACATAGTAGTTTGAGTTATGCTTCTAACAGTGTTTCACTCATCATTCTTTGCATCAGTAGCTTAATGCTTTAAGTGCTATTTTGCATCAAGTCCCTTGAAGCTCATGCAATCCATAAATAACTAGCAGGAATATTATTTTATATCTATATAAGTTTTTTCTCTTATACAAAATAACATAATGAGAACAAACAGTTAGGAGTACAGGGGTTGTGATTGCTGGTCTCCTGAACAACAACTGACATGTTTGGATGCGGGTGAGTATCATGGCAGACTTGATCGTTAGTCTCTTTTAGGAAAAGCATGTATGTTTTAGACCCATGCAAGTGGTCTCTAAGCACCAGATACAAAAAAAAATGTCTTAAGAAAGCTGCAAGAGTAGATCCTATTATCACTCTGAGAGGTATTGGTTTTTTTCCTCAAGAAATAATTGGAGGCTGATTATGTGCCTTAGAGGAATCCTGTGTCTACTGGTATGTTAGTTTTGAGGGACTAAAGTCAGTGTTAGTGTTATTTGATTCTTTAAAAGTCAAGAGACAAGATAGTTCTCCGATTAGGAGAGCATTTCTCCGAATCCAAGTTCGAGGGACACTTGCATGTTGGCACGTATCCTTTGTGTTTGTATCTGCCCTAGTAGAATCTGATGCAAACTCCTGCTCGACGTGGTTCTCATTGAATGAAGCTTCTACTTTGTTCTAATCTATCTTATTCGAGTTCCTGTTAAAGAACTAATTCGTGTACAAACATATTGGGATCGACTTCCCAAAAGTCAGCATTGGCCTTGGCAGTAGGATTTTTCATTTACCCCCTATCTCCCAATTTTTTGTCGTTTGCTCTTTCCCTTATATTTGGAATTGGCTTGTAAAAGCCAAGACTAGAATGGTTAAAAGTTATACAATTAGAAGAATGATGCAATCAACCCATTCTCTACTTACAAAGTTACAATTAGAGAAAATTCTACTATACCCATTCTTATTTAATGACTTTATTTATTGTCTTTTATAGGCGGAGCAACCGAAGAAAGGGAAGATGGAGAAGGTGGAGCAACTGAAGAACGGGAAGATGGAGATAGTGAAGATATAGACCTTACTTAAGAAAGAACTTTGAGTTGTTGTCGATATTCTTGGAGTCTTTTGTTATAGCATTTGAAACTTTAACTTTTGAAGTGTTGAACTGTAAAACTTATATAATTGGGTTAAAAACATTTTGCTATTATCGTTATTCTTAGCTTATTGGATATGAAAGATTATGAAGTATTTTATCTTTTTATTTATATAATTTCCAGGTTATAATTACAAATATTTCCAGGTGGTAATGTCAATTAAACGTTTAAAATAGCCTAATAGAACCGTTGCAATAAGCACACATGTCGTTGCCATAGACATTCTGAACCGTTCCGATAACAAACTGATGCAATAGAAACAAAACTGTTACGGTAACATTATAAAACCGTTACAATAGCTGTAAATAACCGTTGCAATAGCATACATAACTGTGGCAATAAACTATATTGTAATAATTTCCAACCATTGTAGTAAATAATATGGTAACGGTTTACAACCGTTGCATAAACTATACGGTAACGATTTTTAACCGTTGCTGTTGAAACGAATATTCGTTGCTTCAGACAAAGGGAAAACCATTGCGATAGCTGGATCTATAGCAACGATGTTGTCAACCGTTGCTGTAGATCTATTAGCACGCGAGCGGATGTCACGGTCGCCGAACCGTTCCAATACCTCTATGGCAACGGTTTTCCTATCAATTGCAACAGTTTACCAACCGTTGTCATAGGCCTATTTTCCATTAGTGATTATACAAGGGAGGTCTATGGGTTATGCCAGGAGAAAACAAAAAGGGTCCCTGGGTTATCCCACGGAGAAAAGGATAAAGATCCTCGGGTTATGCCGGGGAGGTCTACGGGTCATGCTGGGGAAAAGGAAAAAAGGACCTTGGGTTATGCCAGGGAGGTCTACGGGTTATGTCGGGAGAAAAGAAAAAAGTCCTTGAGTTATGCCAGGGAGGTCCACGGGTTAAGTCGGGAGAAAAGAAAAAAGTTCCTTGGATTATACAAGGGAGGTCTACGAGTTATGGCGGGAGAAAAGAAAAAGGGTCCCTGGGTTATCCCAAGGAGAAAAGGATAAATATCCTTGGGTTATGCCGATGAGGTCCACGGGTCATGCCGGAAAAAAGAAAAAAAGGTCCTCGGGTTATGCTGGGGTTAACTAGGGAATGTGGCCCTATGTTGAAAAGATGCAACTATAGATTGGAGACCCTATGCTACCATGATTTTGGAATTTTTATTCCTATTTTTTTTCATCATTCTTCATTTAATTTTTTTAAGTTTAAGAAAATGAGTAAAAATGCAGGAAAGAGATCGAAGGAGACTTCCCTTTTGGATTGATTATTGTTGCATAGCTGTTTCTAGCTCTTGCACAATTTCTTTTGGTTGCACCTGCTTCTTGCAAAGTTGCTTTGAATTGTACCTATTTCAATTTTCAAACAAAGAACAATTGTTAGTTTGAAACGGTGGTTGGTTTTGTGGACTTGATTGTTTTGATCATTTGATTTCGGCCCTTTCAACTGCAACTGGTTGCTTCCTAAACACCGATTGCATTTCTGTCTCTGGAGAAAACTCTGGCTTTTCTAAACTTTGTCATGATGATTGGTCGGTGGACCTCAACCTTTTGAACTTTATTTTGACTTCGTAGGCCTTTCCTTTCCAACTTCCTTTTTTTTCTTCTTTTTTTTCTTTTTTTTTCTTCTTTTTTCTTCTTCGGAACATTGGGGAACTCTTGGCTCCTCAAACTTTACTACAACGGCTAGTTGCATCGGACTTAACCTTTTCCAACTTTACTTTGCCTTTGTAGGCCTTTCTTTTCTGGCTTCTTTCTTCCAAACTTCAAATTCAAAGCATTTAGGGTACCTTGGATTTTTCAACTCTTTGCCGAGACGTTTAGCCAAGTAGGACTCAACCTTTTCAACTACATTTGCCTTTATATGCACTTTAATTTGATTTTCTCCTTCAAATAGTTTTGATTTCGAAGCATCGACCGCCATGGCTAGCCGAGGTCAACTTGATGAACCTGCTGAGGCTGGGTGCTTTTCTGCACAGTAGCTCGTGTCAAATGAGAACCCTGTAAATCAGTCTTACCATCCTTTCTTTGTCTTAGTTTCGGAATAGAGTTAGACCGAAAGGGATTCAAAGAAAACAAACAATGGAATGGAGAATGAGTTTAAAATAGGAAGTGTCCCTTTCGGGGAAAGGAAAGAAGGACTAATCTGGAGTACATGCGGACTTCAATAAACATGAAATGCTTTTTGGCCTGGATGTATGATTTGTGTAAACCGTCTGACTCTCAGAAATTCATCACAACCTTCGCCTCAAAATCAAGAAACCTTGACAGGATTCTATCGGTGTTGATGGCTGTAAGGATCCTCTGTTTGATCAGGGGTGCCCTTTGCGGGTTTTCACGAGTTGACCTCTCTCCTTTGTCTACTCATCATCGCCTTATAGTGCTCTTTGCGAGTTTTCACTAACAAGACTCTCACATTTTGATTTCTTTGCTTACTGTCGTCTCACGGTGCCCGTGTGGGTTTTCACTAAAAAGAATCTCTCATTTAATTTATCTTATTTTGTTGTATCAGATCAAAGTAACTCCATCCTCCCATTTTGAACCTCTTTGCCGATTGATCAGAAGAACTTGAACAAGGTTTAGGGTAAAAAGAATTTGGACTGAATTACAACTTGGGAACCTTTTGGGCGGGATCATTGTCGAACCATTATAACTTCTGCCCCATTTTCACTTTTGGAAGACTTTGGATTTTTTATTTTGGTGTGACTGAACCCCAGAGAGAGGCTGCCTATTTATCTTTAGGAATCAAGTCGAACCTAGTTTAGGAAAACTTTGTTTTTGATTTTCTTTTGTTTTTCTGTTTTGTTTTGTTTTCTTTTTCTTTTACTTTCTCTTTCTTTCTTCTTCATTTTTTCATTTCATTTCCTTTTTCCTCTCTTTTTTCATTTTTTCTCTTCTTCTTTTTTCATTTTCTTTGCCTTTTCTTCCTTTCCTTTTTTGTATCTTTCTTTTTTTTTTATTTCATTTTTTCAATAACACTTTCAAGTTTCAAAGAGGGTAATCAAAAAATGAGAGCCGGCTCAAGGGGTCTGCAGATGGTTGATAGTATTTGGGTAGTGAGAATGAAAGTCTTCGTCATCCCAACCAGAGAATATTAGAACTATACGGAGGATCCAACATAGTACATTTTCACTGCATTTGCATTGACAGTTGTTTCAGGTACATTTCCTTCGATGTGTCCCAAGTACAATGCATTCTTTTGGCAGTACTCTTGTTGTAATGTATGGGCCTTTCCAATTATGGAATCAATTTTCCTTCAGTTTTTCCAACTTTTTTTTATTCCTTTAAAATTTATCCTCATTGAGATCTAATCCTTGATTCATTATTTTGAGGTTTGACAGCTTTCAGGATCTGGGCATGACGTCCGCATGCATGTAATGTTATTGAAATCTGCATTTAACAGAACTGAAAAGAGAATAAGAAAAATAACAAGATTAAGAAAAGAGACATTCATGGACAATGAAATATTAATTTCATTTGATGTTTGATTTTTTTTTGTTTTTTTCTTTTTTTTTTTTAAGAGAGAAGAGTTTACATCAGAAAGTAAGACAATAGAGTAAAACATCTGGATCACACCTTGAGATAATCCGGTTGTAGAAAGGATGGCAAGACTGGTTACCGAGAGTCCCGTCTGATAGGGAACTTTCACGCTTGGCAACCATTTTTTGGATTTTCTTCTATCTCGGCAATTGCTGCAATGACCTTCAGTGCCGGACAAATTCCTCAGCTTCACAAATAATTTTGACTATTGGCCCGATGTTGTGGGCAAGCAACATATTGTTCATTACATCAGGAGCTTCTTCATCCCGAAAAATGATTCTTTCAGCTTCAATCAAATCCTCAACTGCCCTTTTGAGGGTCCAATAATCCTCTGTATTGTGCCCCACTGTTCCAGAGTGGTATTCATTTATAACATCATCTCGGTGCTAGGGGACTCGGGGTTCAGCTGGTTTGGGGCCACTGGCTGCAATAGATTTAGCCTGATTATCTTTCGAAACAAGCTTGAATAGGATTCAACAATAGGGGTGAATTTATTCTTTCTAAAAGGCTCTTTTGGGCAAGGATTGTATTGGGGATCATTTGGTTGAGGATTATATGGAGCTTGGTAAGAATGGGCATTTATGGGAGGTAGAGCTCGGTTTTGTGTATAATGTTGTGGCCGCAGGTAAGATTGTGCGTTCATCACCGCATAGGGAGGTGGTGCCACGACTTAAGCAACATCTTGAATGGGATAATAGTGTGGTGGGACGATGGGAGGAACATATGATTGGCTGAATGACCTGCGGTTCCCCCTCGAGCTGGAGACCATCATGACTTCCTCGTCAACCCCATTTTTGTTCATCAAATCTCCGAACCATTCTGAGCAACCTATGATGTGGCCTTAAAGGCGGCATGACTCAATATTCGTCCTATTTTCAAAACATTTTCAACCATTTCCCCAATTTTGATAGCCTCGGTGAATGGCTTACCCACCGCAGAAATCATGTTCTGGAAGTAGTCAGCCTCTTGGGCCTGCAGAAAGACCGTGACCATTTCAATTTCGTCCATTGGAGGCTTTACCCTAGCAGCTTGCTCACACCATTTTACAGCATATTCGCGGAAGCTTTCCGCAGTTTTCTTTTTCAAATTGGACAAAGTGTTCCTAGCGGGAGTGATGTCCACATTATACTGGAATTGGCGGATAAAATCTTGGGCCATATCATCCCACACGTGCCAATGAGCAGTTTTTTGATCTATATACCACTTAAAAGCGATTCCGGTGAGGCTTTCCCCAAAATAGGCCATTAGTAGCTCCTCTTTTCCACCAGCACGCCTCAATTGGTTACAGTATCATTTCAGATGAGCGACCGGGTCTTCGTGTCCGTCGTACTTTTCAAATTTTGGAATCTTGAAGCCAACCGGCCAATGAACATGGGGAAACATACAGAGGTCTGAGTATGAGACACTCTTTTGACCATGCAGACCTTGCATGTTTTTTAAGCTTTGTTCCAGGCTCTTCATCTTCCGAGCAATTTCCTCTTGCTCAGAATTTTTAACAACCTTTTCTTGTTCCACCGAGAGATCATATCGGGGAGGTTGAGTGAAAGAGTATGGGGTCACATATGTTATATTTGATTGAAGTT
>MU771467.1:313324-341514 GCA_026770625.1 Nicotiana glauca | reverse complement strand
TAAAAACCTTTTTTTTAATTTTCTAAGGAAAGATTTCTAATGAAGGAACTAAAAGAAAATATTTTTGGATTTTTTGAAAATTGTGTCATGACCCCAACCCGGTCGTGATGGCGCCCAGCACACTACCAGGCAAGCCCGACTACCACAAAGCCGAGGACACTGTCTCCTTATGTGACCAAACTCACCGCACTCGTAGAAACTACCCAGTGCTGGAGAAGGGGACTGAAGGGAACCCCTCGCATCGGAATGACCGGCCGATGCGCTCTGCGCAGAAGAACCCTGAGCTGAAAGGGCATGTGATGAGCTCTGAGCTGGAAGGGAACTAAGTAAAGACTGGCCTTGCTGGAACCCCTGATGACCGCGGATGAAGATGCCCCACGATACTCGGGACGAGCTGACTGGTGAGGCCTGAAAGAATGACCTCTGCTCTACTGAACCTAGACCCTAGACGGAGCACCACTGAAGCTACCCGATCCCCGAGGCCTCTTGGCCTCTCTCTCCTCTCTCTCCTTACGGCGAGCCGTCTCAATATCATGAGCAATATCAACTGCATCCTCGAAGGTATGACTCAAAATCCTCTCTCGAGTACTCAGAATATAAATGGGATAAATGAGTTCGTCCACAAACCTCCTAATCCTCTCCCGATCAGTCGGGACCATCCATGGAGCATACCGAGCCAACTCAGAAAATCTCACCTCGTACTGAGACACGGCCATATCTCCCTGATAAAGCCACTCGAACTGTCTACGGAGCTCCTCCCTCTGAGACTGCGGTACCCACTTCTCCAGGAAGAGAGTAGAGAACTCCTGCCAAGACAAAGGCGCTGCACCTACCGTCCTATGCCGCTCATATGCCTCCCACCAAGTGAAGGCTACTCCTAAGAACTGAAAGGTAGTAAATGATACCCCACTCGACTCCAAGATCCCTACTGTCCGAAGCATACGTCGACACTTGTCGAGAAAACCTTGGGCATCCTCGCCCGGAACACGACTGAAAGTAGGACGTGAGAGCCTACTGAACCTCTCAAGACGATGCTGCTCATCGTCTAGCATAGCTGGAACAACATCACCCTGAACCGGGGCAGCCTGCTAAACTGGTGCAACCTGCTGAGCTGGTGGCGCCTCTGGTGTCTGCAAACCCTGCACTACCTGCTCAGGCATGCGAACAACGGGGGTCTGATGACCACCCCCGGTTTGTGAGGTAGCTGTAGCAGTAGTGGCTGAGACTGCCTAAGCCAGGCCAGTGCAAATTGATAGAATCTGAGCTAGGGCCTCCTGAAGACCCGGAATCACAATAGGCACAGTTGGTGCCTGAACAGGTGCTGCTGGAGTCTCTACAGCTGGAGGCTGGTCCTGGACGGGGGCAACTGGTGGATCTGCAGGTTCTGCCCCTGCTGTTCTGCCTCGACCACGACCACAACCACGACCGCGCCCACGGCCTCTAGTGGGTGGTAATGGTGGTCGTCCGCCATGTCCGGTAGCACGGGTTCTCGCCATCTGCGAGAGAATAAAATACAGAAGCTTAGTTCTCGGATCAACAAAGTCGCATGACAAGAATTTAAAGAATATGAAGTTTCCTAAAGGTTCTGCAGCCTCTCGAGGATAAATACAGACGTCTCTGTACCAATCCGTGAGACTCTACTAAACTGGCTCATGATTCGCGAGACCAAGTAACCTAGGCTCTGATACCAACTTATCACGACCCCAACCTGGTCGTGATGGCGCCCAACACACTACTAGGCAAGCCCGACCATTTCCAATATTTGACCCAATTGATAAATAGTGATAGATAGATAAAATAGTGAATCACCAAATCATTTAAGTCAAAGATCAGGAAATACTGATCAAAATGCGGAAGTCTAACAAAATACAGAATATAGCCCAACCATGGACCCGGTGTCACGAACTTAAGCCTCTAAATACAGAGTGTCACCCTACTACAAAGTCTATCTAAAATCTGATAATGCGGAAACAAAAGATTGGGATAAAGGGGAGGAATCTAAGGCTACGAATGCCGTGCAGCTACCTCGATGCTCCCGAAAGCTAACTTTGCTCGATCAAACTGGATCTACTCAACCTGAGAAGAACTTGGATCTGCACGCAAGGTGCAGGGAGTAAAGTGAGTACTCCGACCCAGTAAGTAATAAACATAAATATAGTCCGAAAGTAAGAAATCACAGAAAATACACAAAGTAACCTATATCTAACGGTTCAGATCGATATCGGTGTAAACATGTAAAACAATAATACAGTTAAGGGAGTAAAGCATGATGAGATGCAACACATATAACGGTACACTCTAGTACCCACTGCGGCGTGCATCCCGCTCCACTTATTAACGTCGACGGCGCTCACTGGGGGTGTGTATAGAATCCGGAGGGGCTCCTACAGCCCAAGCGCAATATCAACCATCTCGTGGCATCAAATAGGCTCTCCGCCTCAATATAAATATATCATCACTGCAGCGTGCAGCCCGATCCATATCAAGGAAACACATCCTCACTATCGGGTCCTCGACCCATCTCAGTCAAATAAGCTCACAACCACTCGGGCATGACATACTATAGGGATCTCAACCCTCATATCCTTTTCATTTAATATTCATGATTAAAAACACAATCCTTATATTACTTTAACAGTTGAAAACATGAATAAGAGTACAATGTATGCAAACAAGTGAGGAAAACTAATGAAGATCTCCTAATGATTCTACAGGTCAGCACAAGGCCCCAAACATGGCAATAAGCCCAATTCACAGTGATAAGGTATACGTCTCAATCGCCAATATAGTGGATATAACACTCGGGATGGACCAAGTCACAATCCCCATTAGTAAACGACCCCGACTTGTCATAGAATGCACGTCATGCCTCAATATAGCGTTACGATGTGAAAGTTCGGGGTTTCAAACCCTCAAAACAACATTTTCATCAATTACTCACCTATAGTCGGCCCAAGACTAGCTCGCAATGCCCTTTCCTCGTGAATTGACCTCCTCGCACGTCGAATCTGGCCAAAACCACAACGAATACATTACAATAGGCTAAGGGAATATAACCCAATCGAAAAGACTCGAAAAATATCGAAAATCGTGAAATTTGCAAAACTCGAGCCCCAGACCCACTTCTCGAAAGTTAGAAATATTTACACCAAAATGTTCCTTATCTCGACACGAGTCTATACATGTAAATTTTACCAAAACGGAGTCCAAATGCTCCCTCAAATCCCAATTTCTCATTCAAAAACCTAAGCTCTAGTTCTTCCCTTTTTAATCAATTTCCATGAATTTAGGTGTTGAAATCACAATTAGATGATGTTTCTAGGCCATAGGACTTACCTTCAATCGATTCCCAATCAAAACCCTCTTAAAATCGCGTCAAAAGCTCCCAAGGTCGCTTAATAATGGAGGAAAATAAACTTGGTTCGCGGATGAAATGACCTTAAAACATTCTGCCCAGGTGTAAAATAACCCCATGCGATCGCATCGCTCCTATTGCGATCGCATAGCACAAAAATCCAGCCTCCAAAAATCCTCTTATGCGATCACATAACTGCCCCTGCGATCGCAGAGCACAGCCTCCCAACCTATGCGATCGCACACCCTCTTAAGCGATCGCATAGAGCAAAATCAGAACCCCTAACAGAACCTCCTATGCGATCGCATAGAGCAAAAATCTCTGCAATACTTCAGCTATTTTCTGCAACTCCCAAAGGCCCAGATTGGTCCGATTGACCACCTGAAAACACCCCGAGTTCCCCGGGACCTCAACCAAAAGCACAGATGTGACCCAATACCTTACTCAAACTTGCTCGAACCGTCAAAACACTATAGTTAACATCAAAATCATCAAATTTCCTCAAATCAAAGCCTAAGTTCAACCAAAACTTCCGAAACTCGCATTCGAACAAAAACCCGGCCAAACGACGTCCGAATGACCTAAAACTTTTCACACATATCCAAAATCATATAATGAAGCTACAAAAACTCTCGAAATTCCATTCTGACACCCGGATCAAATTCTCACCTACCAACCGGAGTTCGACAAAATACTAACTTCGCCAATTCAAGCCTAATTCTACACCGGACCTCCAAAATCACTTCCGATCACACTCCTAAGCCACAAATAATCCCCCGAAGCTAACTGAATCGCCGGAAATCACGTCCGAGCCCTCTAACTAACTAGTCAACTTCCGGTTGACGTTTTCCAAAACACGCTTTCCTTTAAGAGACTAAGTGTCTCATTTCCATCTAAAAACCAATCCAATTCTACTTAATCACCTCAAATACCGATAACGAAGCATAGAGAAACATAATATGGGAGAAACGGTGCGGTAACTTACGTGACAATGGGCCGGGTTGTCACAACCTCCCAAACTAAAACAAATGCTCGTCCTCGAGCGGGTCAAGAAACATACCTGGAGCCTCAAACAGGTGATGATATTTGCTCCGCATCTCCTGCTCGGTCTCCCAAGTAGCCTCCTCCACGGGCCGACCTCTCCACTGCACCTTCACTGAAGCTATATCCTTCGACCGCAACTTCCGAACCTGACGACCCAAAATAGCCACTGGCTCCACATCATATGTCAAATCATCATCCAACTGAACCATGCTGAAGTCTAAAACATGAGACAGGTCCCCAACATACTTCCGGAGCATAGAAACATGGAATATTGGATGAACCCCCGACAAGCTGGATGGCAAAGCAAGCATATAGGCCACCTCCCGAATCCTCCTAAGTATCTCAGAGGGCCCTATAAATCGCAAACTCAACTTTCCTTTCTTCCCAAATCTCATAACGCCCTTCATGGGCGAAACCTTCAACAAGACCTTCTCGCCCACCATATAAGATACATTTCGAACCTTCCTGTCCGCATAACTCTTCTGACGCGAGTGAGCTGTACGAAGTCTCTCCTGGATCACCTTCACCATATCTAAAGCATCCTGGACCAACTCTGTCCCCAATAACTTAGCCTCGGCACCGGAGATCTGCACCGTCTCCTATATAAGGCCTCATACGGTGCCATTTGAATGCTGGACTGATAACTATTGTTGTAGGCAAACTCTGCAAGTGGTAAGAACTTAGCCCAAGAACCTCAAAAGTCAATAACACATGCAAGCAACATGTCCTCTAATATCTGAATGGTACATTCGGACTGCCCATCCATCTGAGGATGAAACGTTGTGCTCAACTCTACCTGTGTACCCAATTCTCGCTGAAAGTCCTCCAAAACTGGGAAGTAAACTAAGTGCCCCTATCTGAGATAATAGAAACTAGAACTCCATGCAACCGAACAATCTCTCGGATGAAAATCTCTGCTAACCGCTCCGAAGAATAGGTAGTACACACCGGAATGAAGTGCACAGACTTGGTTAGCCGATCCACAATCACCCAAATCGAATCAAACTTCCTCGAGGTACGAGGGAGACCACTCACAAAATCCATAGTAATCCTCTCCCACTTCCACTCTGGAATATCCATCCACTGAAGTACACCACCGGGCCTCTGATACTCATGTTTGACCTGCTGACAGTTGAGACACCGAGCTACATAACTCACAATATCCTTTTTCATCCTCCTCGACCAGTAATGTTGTCTCAAATCCTGATACATCTTCGCGACACCTGGATGGATAGAATACCGCGAGCTGTGGGCCTCCTCTAATATCAACTCCCGAAGCCCATCCATATTGGGCACGCAAATCCGGCCCTGCATCCTCATCACACCATCATCGTTAATAGTCACATCTATGGCATCATCATGCTGGACCGTGTACGTAAGGATAAGAAAATACGGATCATCATACTGGCACTCTCTGATGCGGTCATACAAGGAAGACCGAGAAACCACACAAGCCAACACTCGACTAGGCTCCGAAATGTCTAATCTCACCATCTGATCGGCCAAGTCCTGGACATCAACTGCATAGGGCCTCTCCCCAACTGGAGTGTATGCCAAACTACCCATACTAACCGCCTTCCGGCTCAAAGCATCGGCCACTACATTGGCCTTCCCCGGGTGATACAATATGGTAATATCATAGTCCTTGATTAACTCAAGCCACCTCCGCTGCCTCAAATTAAGATCTTTCTATTTGAACAAATGCTGAAGACTGCGATGATTAGTATACACCTCACAAGATACACCATATAAGTAATTCCTCCAAATTTTCAAAGCATGAACTATAACAGCCAACTCCAAATCATGTACGAGGTAGTTCTTCTCATGAGGCTTCAACTAACGAGAAGCATATGCAATAACTCTACCCTCCTACATCAACACATATCCGATCCCAACTCTCGAAGTATCATAATACACGATGTAAGAACCTGAAGCTGATGGCAAAACCAACACTGGAGCTATGGTCAAAGCTGTATTGAGCTTTTGAAAGCTCTCCTCGCACTCGTCCGACCATACAAATGGTGCACCTTCTGCGTCAACTTGGTCAAGGGCGAAGCAATAGATGAAAAACCCTGGACGAACCGGCGATAATATCCTGCCAAACCGAGAAAACTCCGAATCTCCGTAGCTGAGGACGGTCTAGGCCAACTCTACACCGCTTCTATCTTCTTTGGATCAACCTGAATACAATCACTGGACACCACGTCTTCTAGAAAAGCCACAGACCCAAGCCAGAACTCATACTTGGAGAACTTTGCATAAAGCTTCTCCTCCCTTAATCTCTGTAATACCACTCTCAAATGCTGAGCGTGCTCCTCCTAGCTACGCGAGTACACTAGGATGTTATCAATAAAAACGATAACAAATGAATCCAGATCCGGCCGAGATACGGTGTTCATCAGATGCATGAACGCAGCTGGGGCATTAGTCAGCCCGAAAGACATAACCAAAAACTCATAGTGCCCATATCTCGTCCTGAAAGCCGTCTTCATAATATCAGAATCCCTAATCTTCAGCTGGTAATAGCCTGAACGGAGATCAATCTTAGAGAATACCCTTGCTCTTTGGAGCTGGTCAAACAAATCATCAACACGCAGTAGTGGATACTTGTTCTTCACTGTCACCTTGTTCAACCACCTGTAGTCAACGCACATTCTCATTGTGCCATCCTTCTTCTTCACAAATAAGACCGGTGCACCCAACGGTGACACACTCGGGCGAATGAACCCCTTATCTAGGAGTTCCTGAAGTTGCTCCTTCAACTCCTTTAACTCTACTGGTGCCATACGATAGGGAGGAATAGAGATGGTAAGAGTGCCCGGCACCAAATCAATACCGAAATCAATGTCCCTGTCCGAGGGCATATCCGGCAGGTCTGCAGGAAATACATCAGGGAAATCCCTCACAACGGGAACAAAATCGATATTGGGAGCCTCAACTCCAACATCTCTCACAAATGCCAAATATGATAAACAATCTTTCCCAACCATCTGCTGGGCCTTTAGGAAAGAGATCACCCTGATGGGTACATAATCAGTCATACCACGCCACTCAATCCTCGGAACACCCGGCATAGCCAATGTGACTGTCTTTGCATGACAATCTAGAATAGCATGACACAGAGATAACCAGTCCATGCACAGAATAACATCGAAGTCTACCATGCTCAAAAGCAATAAATCAACTTGGGTCTCCAGACCCCTAACGGTAACAAGACATGACCGATACACATGGTCCACAATAATAGTATCGCCCACCGGGGTAGATACATTCACATGTAAAGCAAGACACCCTCGGGTCGTACCCAAATGATGAGCAAAGTATGAAGACACATAAAAGTATGTAGATCCGGATCAAATAAAACAGAAGCATCCCTGGGGCAGACTGAGATAATACCTGTGATAACAGCATCTGATGCAATGACGTCCCTCATATCTGGAAGGGCATAGAATCGAGCCTGAAATCACCAGATCGGTCTCCACCTCTAGGGCGGCCCCTAGCTGACTGGCCCCAGCCCTACCTGATTGGAAGGGCACTGAAGTAGATGGAGTAGAAGAGGAGGGCTGATCCCTCTGCTGAGACCAACTACCACAAAGCGGAGGACACTGTCTCCTTATGTGACCAAACTCACCGCACTCGTAGAAACTACCCAGTGCTGGAGAAGGGGACTGAAGGGAACCCCTCACACCGAAATGACCGGCCGATGCGCTCTGCGCAGAAGAACCCTGAGCTGAAAGGGCATGTGATGAGCTCTGAGCTGGAAGGGCACTAAGTAAAGACTGGCCTTGCTGGAACCCCTGATGACCGCGGCCTGAAGACGCCCCACGATACTCGGGACGAGCTGACTGGTGAGGCCTGAAAGAATGACCTCTGCTCTACTGAACCTAGACCCTAGACGGAGCACCACTGAAGCTACCCGATCCCCGAGGCCTCTTGGCCTCTCTCTCCTCTCTCTCCTTACGGCGAGCCGTCTCAATATCATGAGCAATATCAACTGCATCCTCGAAGGTATGACTCAAAATCCTCTCTCGAGTACTCAGAATACGAATGGGATAAATGAGTTCGTCCACAAACCTCCTAATACTCTCCCGATCAGTCGGGACCATCCATGGAGCATACCGAGCCAACTCAGAAAATCTCACCTCGTACTGAGACACGGTCATATCTCCCTGACAAAGCCACTCGAACTGTCTACGCAGCTCCTCCCTCTGAGACTGCGGTACCCACTTCTCCAGGAAGAGAGTGGAGAACTCCTGCCATGACAAAGGCGCTGCACCTACCATCCTATGCCGCTCATATGCCTCCCACCAAGTGAAGGCTACTCCTAAGAACTGAAAGGTAGTAAATGATGCCCCACTCGACTCCAAGATCCCTGCTGTCCGAAGCATACGTCGATACTTGTCGAGAAAACCCTGGGCATCCTCTCCCGAAACACGACTGAAAGTAGGACGTGAGAGCCTACTGAACCTCTCAAGACGATGCTGCTCATCGTCTAGCATAGCTGGAACAACATCACCCTGAACCGGGGCAGCCTGCTGAACTGGTGCAACCTGCTGAGCTGGTGGCGCCTCTGGTGTCTGCAAATCCTGCACTACCTGTTCAAGCATGCGAACAACGGGGGTCTGATGACCACCCCCGATTTGTGAGGTAGCTGCAGCAGTAGTGGCTGAGACTGCCTAAGCCAGGCCAGTGCAAATTGATAGAATCTGAGTTAGAGCCTCCTGAAGACCCGGAATCACAATAGGCACAGCTGGTGCCTGAACAGGTGCTGCTGGAGTCTCTACAGCTGGAGGATGGTCCTGGACGGGGGCAACTGGTGGATCTGCAGGTTCTGCCCCTGCTATTCTGCCTCGACCACGACCACAACCACGACCGCGCCCACGGCCTCTATGGGTGGTAATGGTGGTTGTCCGCCATGTCCGGTAGCACGGGTTCTCGCCATCTGCGAGAGAATAGAATACAGAAGCTTAGTTCTCAGATCAACAAAGTCTCACGACAAGAATTTAAAGAATATGAAGTTTCCTAAAGGTTCTGCAGCCTCTCGAGGATAAATACAGACGTCTCCGTACCAATCCGTGAGACTCTACTAAACTGGCTCATGATTCGTGAGACCAAGTAACCTAGGCTCTGATACCAACTTATCACGACCCCAACCTGGTCGTGATGGCGCCCAGCACACTACTAGGCAAGCCCGACCATTTCCAATATTTGACCCAATTGATAAACATAGATAGATAGATAAAACAGTAAATAACCAAATCATTTAAGTCAAAGATTAGGAAATACTGATAAAAATGTGGAAGTCTTACAAAATACAGAATATAGCCCAACCATGGACCCGGTGTCACGAACATGAGCCTCTAAATGCAGAGTGTCACCCTACTACAAAGTCTGCCTAAAATCTGATAATGCAGAAACAAAAGATAGGGATAAAAGGGAGGAATCTAAGGCTGCGAACGTCGTGCAGGTACCTCGATGCTCCCGAAAGCTAACTCTGCTCGATCAAACTGGATCTACTCAGCCTGAGAAGAACCTGGATCTGCACGCAAGGTGCAGGGAGTAAAGTGAGTACTCCGACCCAGTGAGTAATAAACATAAATACAGTCTGAAAGTAAGAAATCGCAGAAAATACACAAAGTAACCTATATCTAACGGTTCAGATCGATATCGATGTAAATATATAAAACAATAATACAGTTAAGGGAGTAAAGAATGATGAGATGCAACACATATAACGGTACACTCTAGTACGCACTGCGGCGTGCAGTCCGCTCCACTTATTTAACGTCGACGGCGCTCACTGGGGGTGTGTACAGACTCCGGAAGGGCTCCTACAACCCAAGCGCAATAGGAGCCATCTCGTGGCATCAAATAGGCTCTCGGCCTCAGTATAAATATATCATCGCTGCGGCATGCAGCCCGATCCATATCAAGGAAACACATCCTCACTATCGGGTCCTCGACCCATCTTAGTCAAATAAGCTCACAGCCACTCGGGCATGACATACTATAGGGATCTCAGCCCTCATATCCTTTTCATTTAATATTCATGATTAAAAACACAGTCCTTATATTACTTTAACAGTTGAAAACATGACTGAGAGTACAACGTATGCAAACAAGTGAGGAAAACTAATGAATATCCCCTAAGGATTCTACAGGTCAGCACAAGGCCCCAAACATGGCAATAAGCCCAATTCACAATGATAAGGTATGCGTCTCAATCGCCAATATAGTGGATATAACACTCGGGATGGACCAAGTCACAATCTCCATCAGTAAACGATGCCGCACTCGTCATAGAATGCGTGGCACGCCTCAATATAGCGTTACGATGTGAAAGTGGGGTTTCAAACCCTCAAAACAGCATTTACATCAATTACTCACCTCTAGGCGGCCCAAGACTAGCTCGCAATGCCCTTTCCTCGCGAATTGACCTCCTCGCGCGTCGAATCTGGCCAAAACCACAACGAATACATTTTAATAGGCTAAGGGAATATAACCCAATCAAAAAGACTCAAAAAATATCGAAAATCACGAAATTTGCAAAACCCGAGCCCCGAGCCCACTTCTCGAAAGTCAGAAATTTTTACACCAAAATGTTCCTTATCTCGACACGAGTCTATACATGTAAAGTTTACGTAAAGCAGAGTCCAAATGCTCTCTCAAATCCCAATTTCTCATTCAAAAACCCAAGCCCTAGTTCTTTCCTTTTTAATCAATTTCCATGAATTTAGGTGTTGAAATCACAATTAGATGATGTTTCTAGGCCATAGGACTTACCTTCAATCGATTCCCAGTCAAAACCCTCTTAAAATTGCGTCAAAAGCTCCCAAGGTCGCTTAACAATGGAGGAAAATAAAACTTGGTTCGCGGATGAAATGACCGTAAAACATTTTGCCCAAGTGTAAAATAACCCTATGCGATCGCATCGCTCATATTGCGATCGCATAGCAAAAAAATCCAGCCTCCAAAAATCCTCTTATGCGATCGCATAACTGCCCCTGCGATCGCAGAGCACAACCTCCCAACCTATGCGATCGCACACCCTCTTACGCGATCGCATAGAGCAAAATCAGAACCCCTAATAGAACCTCCTATGTGATCGCAATGCTCCCTATGCGATCGCATAGAGCAAAAATCTCTGCAACACTTCAGCTATTTTTTGCAACTCCCAAAGGCCCAGATTGGTCCAATTGACCACCCGAAAACACCACGAGGCCCCCGGGACCTCAACCAAAAGCACAGATGTGACCCAATACCTTACTCAAACTTGCTCGAACCGTCAAAATACTATAGTTAACATCAAAATCATCAAATTTCCTCAAATCAAAGCCTAAGTTCAACCAAAACTTCCGAAACTTGCATTCGATCAAAAACCCGACCAAACGACGCCCGAATGACCTGAAATTTTGCACACATATCCAAAATCACCTAACGAAGCTACATCAACTCTTTGAATTCCATTCCGACCCCCGGATAAAATTTTCACCTAATAACCGGAGTTCGACAAAATACTAACTTCGCCAATTCAAGCCTAATTCTACACCTACCTCCAAAATCACTTCTGATCACACTCCTAAGCCACAAATCATCCCCCGAAGCTAACCGAATCGCCGGAAATCACATCCGAGCCCTCTAACTAACTAGTCAACTTTCAGTTGACTTTTTCCAAAACAAGCTTTCCTTTAAGAGACTAAGTGTCTCATTTCCATCTAAAACCAATCCAATTCTACTCGATCACCTCAAATACCGATAATAAAGCATAGAGAAACATAATATGGGGGAAATGGGGAGGTAACTCACGTGACGACGGGCTGGGTCGTCACAAATTGGGCCGGAACCGATAAGGTTTGCCTACGTATTTCACATCCGGTGAGACTTATACCCGCGTAGTTCGGTCAGTTTTGACGGAACAAGGGAAACATGGCATTTGAAATTTTGGCTCATTTTGAAATAACTTTTCTTTTTTTCATTTTTTCAGAATTCCGGCAGAGTTTCAAAAAATTCTAAATACCTAGCTCTCATTTTTTTGATTTTTTTTCTTCCTCTATTCTAGAAGCAAGTCAACATGCAAGCCTGAACAGACAGATATGCAAGTAGCACGTAAGATGCATCAGGATGGTCTTTTTCATTTAGGTACACCTGTCCTAACGGACCCAACCCCTGTGTTGAGTCCCTAAGGTCAAATGCACGTGATGCAAACAAACGTACCTACTAGAGATCCGGCATGAGGCTGAGTTATTCTAGGTTCAAAACCTGGGTATTGGTTCTAGACTTGTGTACCCGAGCGGACAACTCGAGCCGAGAAAGGGGCTACGTATATGGAACCAAAAGGCCATCCGGCTTAGTAACATGTACGAGTCTCTTTCTTATTTCAATGTATGAAACTAACAGAATAGGGAGTCTCGACCAGCAAGCGAATCCCCGAAGATGAGAAGAGTAGGGTTTCGTAGCAATTTATATACAGTTTAGATAATATCAAAGTGGTAAAAAGCGGCATTTAGCACATTTGGCTTAAACATGAAGGACAATCAGATAATAAATAAAGTCAATCATAACAGCTATTCTAAGCTAGAATTCTTAAACCCTAAACCGAAGTTCTGGGTTTGGTTCCCCAGCAGAGTCGCCAGAGCTGTCACACCTCCTTTTTTACACATCACCCCAGAGAATAGTATATAAGTGAGTTTTTCCAATTTAAGTGATATTATTCAAAATGAGATTATTTATTTATCAGAGTTACCACTTGGGATTGTTTATTTGGTGTCCCAAGTCACCAGTTTATTTTAAATCCCAAATCGAGGAAATTTCGACTTTCCTTTTGAACTCTGTGAACCTGAAATTATGAATAAGGAATTCTGTTAACCTGAGGAAAGGTGTTAGGCACCCCCGGATTCCGTGGTTCTAGCACGGTCGCTTAAATTATTATAATTGGCCTATTATCTGATTTTAGTACATGTTCTAACCTACGGTGCGATTTTAAACTTTAACCGCTTTATTTAATTATTATTTTTTTAAAGAAAAATTGCAACGTTATTTAAAATACGTCTCGAACCACGTCACATAAATACTCCCGCAGTTCTCGACATATTTTATCTAACATTGTTAGAATTTGGATTTGGGTCACATAAATATACACCCGAGTTTCAGGAAATTAATTTAAATAGCGCGCCTAAAGCAACTACGCACTTTCAAGTTATTAAACCAAGGCCACAATATAATCTTAATAAGTTAATCTAATCTCCTATATTAACATACTATGTTATCCAAACACGTATCCTTCTGTTACGAATAATTATCATTACATTTCAACTAATAAACAAGGAAAAGAACCCAAATCATAAGCATTTAAAATATTTTCTAAAACAAATATGCGGAGTAAGATATAAGCTTTTTAGACAATTGGATCTACATTAGCAAATGAACAAGAGGTCTATATTGATACAGATTCCTCAGTCTTTAACATTTAAAAAGAATAGAAGAACAACTAGCCATAAACTAGCAAACTGTCCTCAATGTTACAACGATTAATTAGTATGTCAAAATGAAAAAAAAAATGAAAAAAGCGTATTTCATAAATATTTGACATCTTTAAATCCCAACAGAAATCAGCAAGGTAATTGATACCTTCATTTTAAGATACACAACAATCCTAACCATAACGCAACAGAACAAACATTTTTCTGATTCAAGACAAACAATTGCATTCAACGACTAATTTTCAATGATTCAAGTTGCGGTTACAATTTTGAGGATCGTGCTGTACCTTGGTATGCGAGGAAAAGGAAAATGAAACAATAGAGAGAACATGGAACTCAGCAACAGAGAAAATAGCAAATCAACAACGATTCCGGTGACTCCAATTCCATACCCAAAAATAAACTTGAAATCCCAGAAAATCAAACCAAAAGTATGGCAGAAACTAAAAAAATGTTTGTTCGAATTTCGTTCGTCAGATCCTTTTTAATTGCACAATATTTTCTGCATTTTATTTTTCGTTCCCAGAACAGCGCCGTTGTCTTTTAGATCCGCCTCTTTTAGTTTTCTAAGGGTCTAAGGTCTGATTTTCTGGTTTCCGAAATTGTCTTTTTTATAGGTAGGGGTAGGGTAAAGAGTAATGGATATTTAAGCATGAGTTGGACAGATTTTGGTGCCATTTATTTGGGCTGATTTTGACTTTAAAATTACTCGGGTTCCGAATTTATACCCAATTAAATAAACTCCTTATTTCCTTTTCTTTTTTTGTTTTTTTTAAAATTAAAAATCCTAAAAATTAAAATTGTAGATTATCTTAAAATGTGATATTAAATTAATTATATAATTATAAAAATTATAAAAAGTATTTAATCCTAAATTAAAAGAGAAAAAATAAACAAAAGGAAAAAGTGTAAAAATGAAGCATTTTTGCGATTTTTAATTTTAATAAAACAAATAATTACTGGTTAATCCTAAAAATAAAAAACAAGATCCTAAATGCAATGCACGACATTTTTGGTATTTTTTCATGATTTGAATAAAATTAAACATGTAACAAAAATGCAACCAATTAAAAAAATCTATAAAAATGACAAATAATTATAAAAAAAATCTACCTTCTTGGACTTTATAGGAGTATTTCATATAAGGCAAAAATCACGTGCTTATACCCTTCTCAAAATTATGCCCCAATTAGATGGGTTGATGCTTCTGTCTGCTGCTCGTGCGACAATCGGCTGAAATTACTTCGAAATTTTGAGAGTCCTCCTCAAAATTCTGCCCCAGTTTCCAATTGAAGGGGGAAATGAAATTTTATTTAATTGTGACCGAACCTATAGGGCTGCCTACGTATCCCCTCTTAAACAGGAATCAGGTCAGGCGTAGTTCGGTTACATCATATAGAAAAGCATAAATATTACACGTAGTAACGCTTGACTGCGTCTGAGTTGATTGGTTTTGGCCAAACTTCTCCATCCATTTTAGCAACTATAAAGGCTCCCACTGTCAAAACCCGGTGAACCATGTATGGACCTTACCAGTTAGGGAAAACTTCCCTTTGGCTTCATCTTGATGCGGGAAAATTCTTTTTAACACCAGCTGCCCTGGCGTAAAGTGTCTCGGCTTGACACTTTTGTTGAAGGCTATGGACATTCTGTTCTGATAAAGTTGACCATGGAAAACTCCATTCATTCTTTTTCATATATAAGAGCCAGTTGCTCGTAACGACACTTTACCCATTCTGCATCGTCGAGCTTGACTTCCTGTATGTTTCCCGTGAAAATGGTAATAACAATTAAATTTGTTAATGAGATTCTTAAAATATGTGATTTATTTCCGAGCTAGTTTGAGAGGGTGATTAATGCTAAACATGAAATAAAATAATAAAGATTGAGCTAACCGAAACGATAATCGAACCAGCGAGGAGCGTTTTCGGGCTTAGGACAAGCCAGTATATACCTCGGGGCTAGGCCTTGAGCCTACCTCGGGGCTATCGAAGGTGATCTTATCGAGGGTAATCGGGAAGGGATAACAGATAAGTATATGCATACAAGGCTTTATACGGCAAAGAACAATAAAGTGCTAGAGCGACCTCGGGGTCGACGAACATAGTTAACTTAGAAGAAAGAGAGAGAGAGAGAGATATATAGAGATATTATTGCTTATTGGAGAAGTGGAGAAACATCCTCCTTTACAAGGTGTGTCGATTCCCCCTTATATAGGTGAGGGGACTCGGTAAAATATGCATATATTATTTACAAGAATAGGAAGATGCAATGGCCTATCGCACGTCATTTCAATAGGTGACAGATAGACCGGCCCTGTCAGGTGTAGTTATGCGCTTCAGAGTCATCTTCTTTTACCCCTGACCTTGAACCCTACTTCTTTCGATTCGGACCTCGATGAGCCCGGAGGTTGAGAACTCGATCACAACCTTCCATCATCGGGGTATCGAGGGAGGCTTCCCGAATTGCTTTAATAGCAAAAATCAAGTCTTCTGATTTTTACATCGTACAGATAGTCTTCGTGTTTCTCGTGATGAAGTGATGGGAAATGATTTTGACACTCGAATCCACGAACTTTCTTTGGTGATGCTATAATGGCGATTCTGATCACGGTGCAATCCTTTGTAACCGTTGGCCTGTCTCATAAATCCCTGCTCGATGTCTTTTCATTTCTGCTCCTCGAGGCAAAAGTACTATCGTCGGTTCATTTTTTCAAGAGAATAGTAATTATACCTGTCGGGTAATCTTTCAAAGAATCGATGACAGTGTTTTTCCCCCCTATAAATGAGGGCATCCTGTGGTATTGCATCTTTCATCCTAACATTTCCGCTAGAGTGTTTTGCTTCTTCCTTCCTATCGTCTTCTTCTGTCTTTGACTATTAGGATGGGAGCATTATATCTTGAAGCTATTTGGAGGGGATCCTTCGGGCCATGTCGAAGCCTTCTGTCGGGGTCTACCTTCATCGAACGTAAACGTGTATGTTGGTCGCTGATTTGGCTCGCCGGATATTAAAGCTTTGTCTCTAGCGGGCCATGTCTCTTTTCTCTGCCTCCTCTGCACCCCCTTCTTTTCCTTCCCTGCATCTTCCCCGACGGAGCTCATAAGGGATTGAGCTGGGAACTAATAGGAGGTGGAGGTCAGAGGATTCACCTTCGAGGATATGTGCTCGAGGGTGGGACGCCCGGGTATGCTGATACAGAAAATAAACTCTCGAGGGCAAGCCGGGCACCTAGGGTTCATCACATGTACATCTTTACACTCCTCAGATTTAGGCATAGATTCTTGTAAGACTTTGTATCTTGTATGTAATGACCCTTCGGGGCTTTGTTATCGAACACTGTAACCCCTCTAGGATCTTGTACTTTGTAAACTTCATAAATGAGAAATGAATTCTGTTAACTTCTTTCAAATTTGCTCTATTTCCTTATGCTTGCATACTCGTCGAGGATCTTAAAATGAATTTCTTTGTGTTTCTGATACTAAATTTGTGTGTGAGCATTTCCTTTGATTTTTTGCCGATTGATATGGGCTCATTTCGATCCAATTGCCATCCCTCGGAATAGCCTTGGGTCGATCTGATGGGCTGGCACTTGTAAAGGTCTCCCGATTTATTTGGAGATTGTTGGGTTCTGGGGCTTCCGGGGGCACTGCTCCGGATGTAGGTCATCTTCGGGTACCCCGGAGATCTTATTGGTCTGGATTTAGATGGATCATTTCTTTTCCTTAGGCGCTTGTTTGCTTTTGTTACCACTTGTATGCCGTTGTAGCTTATTTTGGTCCCCAGCTATTTTGGCGAGGCTATTTCCTGCTTTCTTTTCCATCGTTCATTTAGCTTGATGCAGGGCCGATCGGATAGGCTCGAGCTGTCGGGGCCTATTGGGTTGGCTCCCGTTCAAGGAGTTTGCCTATGTGCGGGGCGCTTCCTCGGGGCCTCGCCGAATTTTGGAGATCGGAGCTTCCCGGGTATGCCCCTCCGGAGAAGGAGTCGCGATCCTGGGCGCGCACCTCGCGTATGGCTTCGTCCCCATGGAGCTCATTACGGCCCTACTTCTTGGCAGATGGAGGTTCCAACTGTGAAATGCGGCCTTGAGCATGAAGATGATTCGTGTGAAAACTCGATCTTGGTTGTTCGTTGGGGGATGTTTCTTGGGTCGGGTATTGACCCGTCGATCCGCATCGAGGCCATTGGCTTCCTGGATCTTACATCTGGTAGATGACTTGCCATTGTCTTTTGCATATAAGAGCTGTAGCTTCGGCCTTTTTGTAAGACTTCACTATTTTTAGGCAGCTGTTCTTCTGTCTCGACATAGGGCTCTTTATCTTATAAAGCACGAAAAGCGTCTGCGTTTCTATGCTTTATCTTGTTAGTTCATGCTTCAGCTATGGCGACCATTTAAGACCCGCAAAGACAAAAGGCGGGGAATGTTGTTCCCGGTGTTGGAGAGTGGAAGGGCTTCGCTCTGGAGACGGTATCCTTGATAAGAGAGGAATATCTAGAGACGGCAAGGCGATATTATAGGTAGAGCGAAGGGATGACACTGCGTGTGCTTTCCCCCTATGAAGACATCGCTAACTCTGCCGATGGGTTTTTGAGCGTGTACTTATACCTTTTTGCATTTGGCCCTCTTGATAAGGTCGTGCTCTACTTTTGCTTGAAGTATCGGGTTACCTTGGCACAAATTCATCCATTTTTTTGGCGGACGGTGCTGATGATGAGATATTTCGCGGAAAAGGCCGGACTTGAATTCACGCTCGATTATCTCATCAGGCTGTATCAGCCTCTCCACCACCGAGGATTGCTGACCTGGAAGGGTCGCTCGCCCACGCCCTTCGTTGTTGATGACGATGATGAACGTGGATATCGAGGGTGGGCCAGTTGGTTTGTCCGATTTAGGACGACCGATGTCATCCCTCTGGAGTTCCTGCTGTTCCCCGAAGGGTGGAACTATGCACGTAAGTGCGGCGCTTTGCCGTTCCTTCAGCTTTTGTTTATAGCAAAAATCGGCCAAGTAATCAATATTATTCCCTTCGTTGCAGCAACTTTGTGGGCGCCGGACCAAGTTTACAATCTGCCCCGCTGGGTTCGGAGGCTGGTGACCCATTCGTCTTGCGATAAATGCAGGTCGCGAGTTATGTCTCGCATCAGGTGGGGAGAGGATCATCAAGGTATGTGCATATGTAGCTTTTCTTTTCTGCCGATGTGTTCCTAAGGAGTTATTTTTTCATCTCATCTTCGCTAGACGCGTTGTTCTTATAGATATCGGGCAGCTTCTCGAGGGTCCGGGACCCTGTAGAAGAGTTGGAGTCGTCGCGCTCTGAGCCGAGAGACGGTAGCAGCAAGAGGGTCCGGGACCCATCGTGCGAAAGAGATTTTAGTGGCACTGGTTAGGCTCGCATTTCGAAGGGCAGGGCATCACCCGAGTCGGCTATCCTCGGGTTACCTGTTCCTCGGCGATCGGCTCCCTCGACTGAGTATGTTGTGTCTGGAGCCGGTTCTTCCGGGGCTGCAGGAGCGATATTATAAAGAGTGTGTTCTGATTTGGAGAAAACTTTTCATCTTCATTTTGCGGTGAGTTCGCGTATAATTCTCTCATACCCCGCGTCTTTCTCTCCTCATCAAATCTTTCCTACGCAGGCCTGTGATAGGCTCAAGTCCAAGTTGCTTCATCATAAGGCCAAGTTCAAGAGGGTTCCGGATGAGGGAGAATCCCTTAGGCTTCTTTGCACGGAGAAACAAGTTGAGTTGCAGCATTGGCCATGTGAGGCATATCGGGACTCGAACTATGATAGCTATTTGGTGGAGTAGGTAATTTACCGTAGCACGTTCTTTGCTTCCCTTTAATTTTTCAAGTCTAACTTCTTCTTGCGGTGTTAGCTGCAGAAAAAGACAGAGGTCGTGGAGCACCTCAAGGGTGAGGTGAGCCGTTCTAGTACAGCCTGCGAGGAACTAAGAGTCCAGGTACGAGCTCTAGCTTTGGAGGAGGCGAGTGCTTTAGCCAAGATTCCTGCCTGCGAGGCCCAACTCAACTTGTCTCAAAGCAACGCAAAGGTTCAAGCGGACATGATCGATAAATTGGAGTCTGAACTCTCGAAGGTCAGTAACCAGATAGTTGACGCCCGGGCGGAAGCGTTGCTGAGCCGAACCAGGGTGGATCATGAGATGGCGATTTGCATAAAGGAGGTTGCTGATGCCCAATCCAAGTTGAGGCAAGCCCTCGTTCATGAGAAGAGGATTGAGGAATATGTTCGATGCCGGTCTCGGATAGAAGTGTTCGAGGAAGTTGGAGCGAGAGGCTTTATCCTCTCGGAGGAATTGGCCCGAGCGAGGATGGATGAGCGTGATGCTCGGTCATTCCTCGTGGGTGTTGTAGAGGACGATCTTGATGGGTTAGAGCCTCTTGGCTCAAAATATAGTTCCTACTGTTTTGTATCTTGGTCTACGGCGCACGCAGAGCATGCCTGTAGATGGAGAATATTTTTTATCGTATATAACGTAAGGATAATTTCAAAGCATTATCCTTTTAGTACATTTTTTCTATCATTGCTCTTTATCGTGTATATTGGTTTGTGGGATCGGTCCCTTAGCCGTATTATGGCCCAAACTCTGATTCGCTTCCGGCTTTTTCCCGTCTTCATGGGCGGAGGGAGGTGACCCTATGTACTCCTAGACCGAAGCATTCCTGCGGGCCCGTGGGTTGGGGGTTTTTTGCAACTGTTGATAGTGTCGTTGGGGCCATGATTTTTAGGCGTATGGGGATTGAATTGCTCTCAAGTTCAACCTCCGAGTTGGGATCCTAACTCGGGCTCATTTTACCTTCGAACCTTTTTGGGCTAGCAATGATGATTTTCATTCTCTGCGTTTGGGTGTTTGGCGATTTTCTTGTAGCTAGTTTCTTAGTCAGGAGATAATGGTCATCGTGTCGTGATTCGAGCTGCAATTGGCTTTTGACCCTTTCGGAGGTTCCGGTTGGAGATAATGCCTTTTGCTTCCCGCCCTTGGGCATTTGATGATCTTCTGGGGCCAGTCTCTGAGTCGCGTTGTGATTCGAGCTGTAATTGGCCTTTTAATTTTATTTTGAGCTTTCAACCAGTGGTGGTCTTTCTGTTGTTTGGTCATTGAGACCTTTTAGTATGAGGTTTAGAGATATGCTATTTTGGCAACAGTGGCATTTACGTTATTTGGCTGTACAGACCTTTCAATATATTGCCTGGAGGCTTGCTTAGCTGGCGACAAAGGCACTTACGTTGTTTTGGTCGTAGAGACCCTTTGATACGAGGCTCGTAGGCTTTTCTTACTCTAACTATTTTGGATCTGGTCTCCGAATCGAGTTACGATTCGAGCTCACTTTAATCCTCAAGTTGTCAATTTTCATTTTGATGGTTGTAGAGACCTTTCGGTGTGAAGACCGTATGCTTTGCTTAGCCAGTGACAATGGCACTTACACTGTTGGATGTGAGTCCCGGAGGCTTTTGTAGGCTTTCGTTTTCTCGCGTTAAGGACTTATTTATTGTTTTACCTGACCCTTCGTCGATTCTAACAGAACCTTGATTTCAAGTCGTAATCAGCGATATTTTAAGCACCTTGGAAGTTTCATAGCCCACTGGTCTAGTAGATCGATACTTTTTCGATTTTGGACCCGATATGGTCGGCACTCGCTTTTTTTCCTATTGAAGGAAGCCTGTATTTTAACCGGTTCTTTCCGAAGTAGATTCGGAGGATTTTTAGCAACAGTCGGGCGTCCCCGAGTTGCATTTTTTGGGTTGTAGTAGCCGTTTCGACCGTAGTCATGTGCATTTGGCCGGGGCCATTTTTGATCCCGAGAAGCAGTTTTAGGCGTCCACACCGAGGGTATGCCCTTTAGAGATTCTTACAAATACGACGTGTACCTTAAACTGCAGGATTTTTCATGCCTGTTGTGGTCTTATAGTTTGCTATGTCTATTGAGGTCTTACAGTTTATCATGCCTATTGAGGTCTTAAAGTTTATGGAGAATAGATCTGGTTTTGCCGAGGCTGCCCGTTAGGGCCTTACAATTTCAGATTTTCCAGTGCATGGTGATTGGAGACAGGCTCTGAGTTATCGAGTTCGCTTGAAGATAGCTTCTTGTAAACCAGGAGCTGTTTTCCAGAGGATTGGTGAGCCCGGAGTTCGACCCCGAGGTCGTGCAAGTTGTCAATTTGCTCATGGTGAGTCTCTAAATAGTTCGGAACATTCTAGGCCTGAATACCGTCTTTCGTAGTCTTGGGGCCATATTGCGAGGGCTTTATGAGCTCAAGGCTTCGGCCTTGGGGTAGCGAGGGTGCCGAATTGATTAAGTCTCCGAGCATTTCGGGACGTATTAGATGCAGAGGTTTTTTGATGAGGTTAGGCCAAAATATTTCTTTTCGAGGCATTGAATGCTCTGAAAATACCCTTTATTGCTCGCTGAAAATATAAGTTTGTAAAGTACAAGTTTGTTCTGCTACCGTGAGTCTGTTCTACATGGGTGTGACCCTTCTGATTATCCTATATTCCTGTATGGTTCCATTTCGAAAAATACAGAGAGATAGCGGACATGTTGGGTCCCTTCCCCGGGGACGCGTAATCTTGCAAATAATCTTGTTGGCGGAACCCTCCTCTTGATAGGAACCCCATCTAGAAAAAATGTCGAGCGGCCCCATGGTGGCTACGAATCCCCGAACGGGATCCAGAACTACTAAATGCGTTGGCTGCCTGCATGCGTACAAATTAGCAACAAGAAAAGAAAAAGGGAAATAATGAAAGGATGCTGCGTCTCTGAGAGTTTGCCCCTCGGCAGTCATATTCCTCGTCCGGCTAGGCCGGGCCGAAGACGCGAGTGCTCTTACCCTCTGACCTCATATGAGGGTAATGCCAGTTTTGGGTGTGAGGCGAGGAAACTCCTTCGGTCGCTTGTAGCCTGATGCTTTGGCTCCGTTCCTATCATTAATGCATGTGTTTTTTGAAAATGCGCTCGAACTAAAGAAGGCATTACCAATATGTTAAAGCGATGTCGGGGTGGAGTCTCGGTGTCCTTTTTCCTCGGACGAGGGTGTCCTCGGGGAGTACTCCCTAAGATCATTCCTTTCTGGTGACATGTACTTGCATTATACATTCCATGGATCTTAGCGGGGTGCCGCCATCCTTTAATGGTTGTGACGGTATGTCGTAGCTTTGCCGGCTCTGCTTTGTTCGATTTCCCCATGTCCGTTGAGTTGGATCCGGGTTCTCTTGCTTGGCGACGCTTTGTGGTCACCTCTCTTGGATGGTGTAGTTACTGCTCTCTTGGGTCTGTAACTCCAAACATTTCATGACTCTCTTGGCGGGCCACAGTTTTCTAGGAGGGATTTTGGTCGAATAAGCCCAAGCCACCTGGAGTTCCCAACTTCACTTATAGTGAACACTATGTTTGGAACTCCAATGTTGAAATCAAACTTTATCGGGCGAAGCCTCCTTGCCGGTTGCGTTCCGTTGAATTTGGTATTATTGGGGGTTCCTCGAAAGTGCCGTCTTTGGGCTACTGCATTGTTGTTGCGAGATGCGTTGTGCCTCGGATCGTTTCTTTCGTTCGCGCCATGTGGACAAAAACTTCGCTCATTCAGTGTCGGCTTCTCTGTTGTGGATACGTAGATCCAGTGGAGATATCTTGAGGGTTATTCGCCGCTCTGACTTGGGTTCGGTGTCGGTTGCTGGTATGTGACCAAGCCCCGATCGGATATTCGACTAAGCTTCGCTCGAATTGCTCCGGAGATACCGGGTATGTTTTGTTTGTATTTTGGGTGAAGGCCTATGCCACCCTACTATTTGGGACCGGGAACAACCTCGTTTTCCTTGTTGGATAGCAGGGCGCGGCTCCTCGTGATATTTTATTTCTTCTTCCTCTCCCGGATTTTGGTGCGTTGAGCTCTTCTGGCATTATTCCAATGGCGTTGGTGTTGGCGTGTGCTTCCGCGGTTCGTGATAGTTTGGTGAGCAGGTCCCCGAAATCGGATGTCAAACAATGATGCCGCGACGTGGTTTCTTCCGGGGGAATTTCTTCAAATCTCTTCATCAGGACGGGCCCGAATTCACCATTTTGGGGGTCGCCGTTCCTGAACGGGCGTGCATGAGTGGAGATGCACCTGTAAGGACTGGAGGACCTGTCTTCCCCATGGGATTTTGTTGTTTCTTACTTTCGCAAATGAGTCATGGGATCGTATTTTCGGGAGACGGCTGTTGAAGGAATCTCCGCGAGCGTGAGTTGACCTTTTCGATGATGTCCTCTATAGTTGATCCCAGTAGTGTTCCGTAGTCTTGTTCGGATACAGCTATCTAGGGGAAACTTGAGGTATAGTTGCACGACGTCCACAACTCTGTAGTCCTCTTCTATTTCCTTTAGCTGTTTATTTGATTTAGGCAGTTATGTTTATTTCAAACCATTATCTGTAGTATCTTAGACGATCATGTATTCGCAACACCAGTTGTGGGATTGTATCTAGTTATTGCGGTTGTTATGATTTTCTCACTTTATTTTAGTCTTTTGGTTATTATTTAAATTTGAACTGTTAAAATGATTAGAAACTATTCTAACATTAGCTTGATTAGCAAGTAAAATGTTAGGCATCATCACGATCCTGAGGATGTGAATTCCAGATCGCAACACTTTTGTATCAGAAAAAAAAAAATAATCAACATTCGAGGTAGCAAGCAAAAAAAGTTTAATAATCATGCTCCCAACTTAGTCGCCTCGTTATGGAGCTGATATCGGTTATTCAAATGGAGATTGTTTGTGGATCGTATCGAAAAAAATCAGTGGCATGTGCGTTACAGAAGTGTACGTTCCCGTTAGTGCCATTTTTCTTATTATTGCAATAAACAATTAGTTGTTCTTAAGGAGAGTATTAACGTGGGTTGGAAAACCATAATTAGTTGACCATCCAATCAATAAACAACTAGCTAGTTGGTCTTAATTATTAAAATATGAAGAGTTGAGAACTAACTAAAAAGCTGGAGCTAGCGTTAATCAAATCAAGAGGGGAAATTAGCCTCATTGGAAAGTCTATAAATAGTAGCTTGTACTGAAGCAAAATGATGCACACACAAAAACTCCTATTTTCCTCTATAAAGCTCTAGCAGTTCTCTGATCGATCCATGGCTTTGCTCAAGTTTCTTTTTGTTTTGACTACTCTTCTCATGACATTCACTGGTTAGTACCAATCTCTCCCTAGATCTCTTTATAATTTGCATAAATCAATATCTATTCAAATTGTTCGTATATATATCTTAAAATTCATAAAATGTAACAGCTCAGCTGTCATGGCTCTCAAAGACACAAGTGATTGCCACAAGAGATGTTAATCATGATTCAGAAGTGTTAGAACGCATGCTAATCCAACCTTCTGCTAATTTGATGACTTGCGGGCGCAGTTGTACATACAGTGAGGAATGCAGTGATGGTTGGGCATGCAAGCGTTGTATTTTTATAACACGAGAATGGAAAGCTTGCAGCGTAATTTGACAAGCTTATCTGAAGCTCGTTTACTTGTTTCCGAACTCTACCATCTGCAAGTTCTTATTATTTACCTGAGTCTCTCTGTGTGCTAGCTTCAGTTCATTCCATGTTAATTTTATCCAGCAATGTGTTAATGTCAAGTGAATAACTATCTATTGAGAAATCATATGGATGTACAATTGCATGCAATGCATGTAGTCGTTGCTCAATTTACAAGTGTATCACATATGTTATTTGTATCGAACTTTTCTTCTTCTTTGTTGATTAACATTTGTCATTTTTAATCTTCACAAAATGAAAATTTGAATAATCTTATATTTTTGGAAGCGCCCCAAAAGAAAAGAACTTTTCTTGTTCTATGTTAGATAAAGCGCTACGAAAGAAAAAAATTATCACATTTGATAATGCAAAGGTTGCTTCATATTTTTGAAAGTCCGAGTCTTCTCCTGAAGATGACAGACTAATCCTTCGTATTGTCTAGCAAAATCATATGCAGTTTCATTATATAGTCTATCTGGCATTAAGCATATTACATCTAAAATTTGATTCAACAGTTAATACATTAGCGTACCTGTTGGTTGCTCTAGAATCATTGTATAAGGGAATAGGTTGGAATTAACTCGATGTAATTCGGATGAATTCTACTATATAATCTATTATTCTAAAGTTGAATGTTATCAGTTGCTATAACTACTAAGAAATCATATAGAGATGGGACAGAGTTATTTAAGGATAAAATTCGAAGAGTTATATCAAGCGACAAGAGAGAAAACAAAAAGAATTACTGAATGACTAGGAGAATCAAATTTTTGGGTTGACCTGACAAAACTAATGCAGCAGGAGCCTTGGAGGGATCAAACTATAAGTATGCCCAAGTATCAAAATAGCAACAATCACGTTATGCTGTCGTTGTTGAAAAAAAAATGAATTTAAGAAAATTTCAAGCAATACAACTTCGTGTCTTACCATTTTAAAAATATATAAAAAGGATGAATCACATCTTTATCATTGCAAAAGAACTCTATGGATCTTATTGAAATGATTTGTTTGTAAGAAGACAATAACTTGTTTCCTCTCAATTTTTGAGGTATCATCGTAATAACGGTCCTTCTTTTTCGGCCATTGTCATATGATCATATATTTTGGCATCCTTATCGTGAGCTTCCTTCACTGAATGATGATTTTACCATAGAAAAATAGCAGAAATTACATATAGAATTTGCTTTAGCAGTTTATTGAATGAGAAAATAGTTGAACCGTAGATGGACAACAAACAGACACATTTGATCAAGGGAAACTTGTGGAAAAACACACCTCAAGCACATAGATTCTAGATATCGCACATGATTAGGAGATGGTTGTTGTTAACATGTTGATTCGCTTCTCTTCTCTTACTGCAACTCTCACGACCCCAAATCACCACGACCATGATGGGGCCTACCACAGTAGTAGGCAAGACGAATCAACACAAATAACATAATGGTCTTTTATAAAATCATTTCCAAATCAGTTATGAACACAATTCTTGCATTTAATTTAACAAAATACGCAAGAGAAAATAGGTACGCAAATACATCCACATTGCCCGATACTGGTGTCACTAGACTTGTCACGACCCTAAACCCGGTCGTGATGGCGCCCAACACAACTGCTAGGCAAGCCCGACCAATTTCACTCTCAACCCGAGCATAAAGCTCAAATCCATTTGTTTGAAAAACCATTAACAGCATTTAAACTAGAAGTATAACTGAAAGATAGAAATAAATCCGAAAATCAACAATACTGAACAGCCTCCCAAGGATCTGGGGGTCATGAGTCAAGAGCCTCTACCAGAATAGCATAAATATACTGTAAAACAGCATAGTCTGAAGTACGCGAAAAAGTCAAATAACAGGAAATAGGAGAGAAGTCGGGTCCTGCGGACGTCAGGAAGCTACCTCGACAACTCCGCAGTAAGCTGAAGCAGCAACAGCAGCAAAATATGTATATCAACTGCCCTCCTGGATCCCTGTATCTGCACACAAGGTGCAGGGAGTAGAGTGAGTACTCCAACTCAGTGAGTAATAGCAATAAATAATAACTGAAAGTAAGAAAACCTGTAAGAACACTAAACAGTTCTAAAAGTAACAGTATAGATAAGAACATCTCTAAGGAGGAAAGTCCAGTATTAGTCTACTACTGTCCCACAATTTCCAACACTGCTGCGGCGCGCAGCCCGATCCTTACTAATGCTGCTGCGGTGTGCTGCCCGATCTAATATAGAATATATAGTGCCGTGGCGTGCAGCCCGATCCAATATAATAGATAAAATGCTGCGGCGTGCAGCCCGATCCAATATAAAAGTAACTGCGCTCACTGGGGTTGTGTGCAGACTCCAGAGGGGCTCCTTCAGCCCAAGCGCTATAATACTGTGGATTGCAGTCCGATCCATATATAATATACTACTGCGGCGTGCAGTCCGATCCATATATATGATACTACTGCGGCATGCAGTCCGATCCATATATATTATACTACTGCGGCATGCAGTCCGATCCATATATATATCATATATAGAATACTGCGGCGTGCAGTCCGATCCAATACATGTATATGTATATACTGGTGTGGCGTGCAGCCCGATTCGGTATATATCAAATACCTCACTATGGGTCCTCGATCCCTCTCAGTCAATATAGACTTGGCCTCTCGGGCCCACTCAGCTAAAGTAGGGTATTCAACCCTAGGTATTTCTCATTTAGAGTGCAATTACTAATACCGATTCATATTATGTCTTATAGTTAAGAATACGACTGAGAGTATGTGTTCAACAGGTATAGGGG
>MU771467.1:297452-311559 GCA_026770625.1 Nicotiana glauca | reverse complement strand
AATTCGCCAAATTTCCAACTTCGCCAATATAGGCTAACTTCTTCACCGGACCTCCAAAATTACTTCCGATTGTGCTACCAAGCCTTAAATCATCTTCCGGAGCTAACCGAACCATCGGAATTCAATTCCGAGCTCTCTAACTCATAAGTCAACATCCAATTGACTTTTCCAACTTAAGTCTTCTTAAAAGAGACTAAGTGTCTCATTTCTTTTCAAAATTATTCCAATTAAATTCTAACGCACCCAATACCGACGATGGGACATAAAGCAACACAATAAGGGGGAAACAGGGCGGTAATACCTGAGACGACGGGTCGGGTCGTCACATCATGATCCACTAAGATACTGTACAGTACTGCCTACTCAATACAAGAAGAAAAAACTGAAATAAATAACACTAAGGATAGGAAGGAGAAAGGCACGGTTGCGAACGTCGTGCAGCTACCATACTATTTCTGGAAATGCTCAGAAGTTGCTGAAAACTCTCACTCTGATGCTTGGCACCTGGATCTGCACACGAGGTGCATGGAGTAACATGAGTATGCCAACTCAGTAAGTAACCAAAGTAAATAATGTCTGAGTGCAGTGGCGAGCATTTAAATTATATACATAATCTAACATAAAATCTCAATGGAAATCTCAAAGTCAAATCCATAGCTAAATTTTGCAAACAACTCGTAAAACTTCAGTTTCAATGAAGGTTATTTAAAACATTTGTTCAACAAATTTTTCAAGAGAGGCTTAGTATACAAGAAGAGTGAAACAGTAATTTCATAAACAAGCCCCTCAGGCAAAGCGTCACTCATATATATATAGCCACTCGAGCAGTCTCTTTGTCACTCGTGACTCATGTCTCGATAATCAACACTCTAACTCAACACTCCCAATCAATAGATATCTCATAGTAATAACCGTTGCGGCATGTAGCCCCATTCGTAAATATATTGTCGACTATGCTCACTAGGTATCTGCAGACTCGGGAGGGGCTCCTATAGCCCAAACTCTATATCGCCGCGGCGTGCAGCCCGATCCACCATATCACTGCGACGTGAAGCCCGATCCATATAAATATAATTGCGGCGTGCAACCTGTTCCATAATATTCATCACCATCTGGCCCTTGGCTCCTCTCAGCCATCAACCTCACAGCCACAAGGATATTTTAGTTAAAAATCAGGGAAACTCAGCCCAAACAACTTTAAAATATTTTAAACAAAGTAATGAAACTAAATCAAAAGTAAACAAGTAAAAACCATGATTGAGAGTATGCTTTGGAATCAAAACAGTGTGAGGAAAGTAGTAAAATACCCCTGAGGATCCAAACAGTTTGGCACAATGACCCAAATATGGAATTCAACCCAAGTTAACAGATTCATTTCAAAAACACATAGATCTTATATAAAGTTTATCAAATTATGCAACTCTACAGTCGCCACGGGACGGACCAAGTCACAATCCTTACGGATGCAAGCTCACACGCCCATCACCTAGCATGTGCATCACCTAATTTACCAAAATAATATAAAATCTTGGGGTTCATACCCTCATGTCCAGATTTATAATCGTTACTTACCTCGAAACGGGTGAAAATCTACTGCGCGATGCATTTGCCACTTGAATTGGCCTCAATTCGCCCCTAATATATAAAAAATAAGAATCATAACATCAATATATGCTAAGGGAGCAAAGTCCACGCGAAAATAATCAACTTACATAAAAAATCACGAAATTGGTCAAACCCGACCTACAGCCCACTTCTCAGAATCCGATAAAAATCACACCACTATAATACTTTTCCTCCCATGAGTCCACACATACCAAGAACATAAAAACAGACCTCAAATCACCAATTTAGAATCTCCAATTTCAAACCTTAATTCTCCAATTTTTAACCCTTAAATTCCACTAATTTCATGTTATGCCCCGAAACTGGGCCTGGACGTAATATGATATTTCTATATAATACTTGACTTTTGAAATACAGAGCAAGTGTGTATGGGAACACCGCTATAGCGCGGAAGTGGCTGCAAACTTCCATCTCAAAGCTCAAAAGCGGTTATCCCATTGTTTCTCCAAAGCTGGGCAGTTGAACCAAAAGCCTGACTGGTTGCTTTAGAAATTATGGGATGATTTGCAAAGGCAATGGCTTACAGCAGAGTTCTTAGAAAGGAGAGAAAAAGGTAAGAAAGCCTGAGCATCTGATAAGGGAGGATCCTTGCACACTGGAGGTGCGGTCAGCCTAGGGACGATAAAACGAAGAATGGTACGTAATTTCTTAATTTATTTTAATTTTATTAGTATATGTATTCTCTTTATTAACTAAAATTTATGAGTTTTCAGGAAAAAAAGTTGGGGCGTCCGATGAACCAAGATGAGCTCTTCAAGGAGACTCATATTGTGAAGAAGAAGAAAGAGACGGACCAAGAAAGGTGGGTCGAGGGTCGAGCCTCGACTGTACATGTAAGTTTTCATTTTTTATTAAGAATTTTAATTTACTTTTATATAAATTTGGAAATAGTAATTCACATATTATATTTCTTATAGGGTCGCTTCACAGCTGAAGTGGAGCAATATCTACGCAGTCAGCCACCTAATGAGTCCGGCGCGCCAATCCAACTATCGAGCAAGGATGCTGAGAGAATATGGACGCAACCTGCTAGCGGTCCAAAAGGGGGGAAGATATACGGGCTTCCTAACAAGAAATTCCATCGCTATAAGTGTGCAATGCAAGGAATAGGGACTTCCTCCCAAGCCGAGCAACTTGATAGGGAGAGCCTCTCCGCTATGCGGGAGACTTTGGCAAAACTCACATCCGAGCTAGAAGCCGCTAAGGACAGAGAAAGGCTTAGAGATATGCAGTACTCTGACATGCAAGCTCAATACAAGGGCATGTAAGAGCAGATCAAAAATCTCCTAGCTTCTGGCAATTTTCCAATTCCCCGGTCTCGTAAGTCATCGCCAGAGGCTCACCTTCCCCGTGCTCAATCCTCCCGTCCTCCCCGTGATCATTCTTTCCAACATCGACAAATAGCCCATTCTAGATACCGTCATGGTGAAGAAAGTTCATCTGATGGTGATGATAATGATGTATAGAACAATCTTTGAACTTTTTAGTTTATGCTAGACAATTACAATTGGTTTTCGAATGGTTATGTAATAACATTTAACTAATTCGTTTGGTAATTAGCTTAAAGTATAAAGTTCTATTGAACTTTATACTTTTTTCGTTGTTGTTGCTGTTGTTGGCATATTTGCCTATTTATGAATTTTGGTAAGCTGGCAGGTGGTGTAGCTGCCAAAAGAGCCAGTTCCTGCTAGCAATATACCAGGAAAAACGACCAACTTTAGTCGCAAATTGGTTGCTTTATTATTTAAAAAAAAATTCTGGCAAATAGAGACCAAGGTTGGTCCCTATTTAGCCCAGATTTTACAAAAAGTGACCAAGATTGGTCGCTATTTGCTAGAAAATTAACAATTTCTGGAGATATGGCGACCAATGTTGGTCGCCCATTAATAAATAAAAAATTTAATTCATGTATTTATCGACCAACTTTGGTCGATAAATTAAAAAAATAATAGTTTAGCGACCAACTTTGGTCGCCAATTTCCAGATTTTTTAAATATAATATTTCTTGTACAGACCAAAGTTGGTCGCTACTTTATAATTAATAATAAATAAATAAAAATAAAATTTACAAAAATGAGACCAACTTTGGTCGCAAAATTTATAATATTAAAATAATATTGCGACCAAAATTGGTCACAAGATTCTTTACCGGATTATTTTGTCCTTTGACCTGAAAGACCAAAGTTGGTCGCTAATTGGCAACCAACTTTGGTCCCTAAGGTAAAGGGACCAACTTAATATCAACCAGGCACATTTGGTCGCTTTTTGGCCTATAAGCGACCAAGGTTGGTCGCTTTCTGCGGTCTTTTTTTTTCCAGATTTCTAGTAGTGATTTTAGATGTCACACATGAATAGGAGATGGTTGATGTTAACATGTTGATTAACTTCTCTTCTCTTACTGTAACTATCAAGACCCCAAACCACCCCAGTCGTGATGACGTCAATCACAGTACACAATACAAATAACATAAAGGTCTTTTACAAATTCATTTCCAAATCAGTTATGAACACAAGTCTTGCATTTAATTTACCAAAATACATGAAAGAAAATAGGTATGCAAATATATCCACACCGTCTGATCCTAGTGTCACTAGTTATGAGCCACTAAGATATTGTCCAGTACTGCATACTCAATACAAGAAGAAAAGACTGAAATAAATAACACTAAGGATAGGAAGGAAAAAGGCAGGGTTGCGAACGCCGTGCAGCTACCTTGTTATTTCCGGAAATACTTAGAAGCTGCTGAAAGCTCTCACTCTGATGCTTTGGCACCTGGATCACCACACGAGATGTAGGGAGTAACGTGTGTACGCCAACTCAGTAAGTAACCAAAGTAAATAAAGTCTAAGTGCAGTGACGAGAATTTAAATCATATACATAATCTAACATAAAATCTCAATGGAAATATCAAAGTCAAATCCATAGTTAAATTTCCAAACAACTCGTAAAAACCTCAGTTTCAATGAAGGTTATTTAAAATAATTGTTCAGCACAATTTTCAAGAGAGGCTATTTCATAAGCAAGCCCCTCGGGCAAAACATCACCCATATATATATATATATATATATATAGCCCCTTGGACAGCCTCTCAGTCACTCGTGACTCAGCTCTCGACAATCAACACTCTCACTCAGCGCTTCCGCTCAATCGATATCTCATAGTAATAATCGATGCGGCGTGCAGCACGATAAGTAAATATATAGCCGACTGCGCTCACTGGGGATTTGTAGACTCCGGAGGGGCTCCTACATCCCAAACACTATATCGATGTAGCGTGCAACCCGATCTAATATATCATTGTGGTGTGCAGCCCGATCCATATAAATATAGCTACTATATGCAGCCCGATCCGTAATATATATATAATCCTCACCATCCGATCCTTGGCCCCTCTCAGCCATCAACCTCACAACCACTCGGATATTTCAGTGAAAAATCAGGGAAACTCAACCCAAATAACTTTCCAATATTTAATACAAAGTAATGAAACTAAGTCAAAAGTAAACAGGTAAAAATCATGACTGAGGGTATGCTTTGGAATCAAAACATTGTGAGGGAAGTAGTAAAATACCCCTGTGGGTCCAAAGAGTTCGGCACAAGGCCCAAAATATGGAATTCAGCCCAAGTTAATAGATTCATTTCTAAAACACATAGATCTCATATAGAGTTTATCAAAATATGCAACTCTTCATTCTCCACGGGATGAACCAAGTAACAATCCCTACGGGTGCACGCCCACACGCTCGCCACCTAGCATGTGCATCACCTTATTTACTAAAACAATATGAAATTTCGGGGTTTCATATCCTTAGGTCCAGATTTATAATCGTTACTTACCTCGAATCGGGTGAAAATCTACTCTGTGATGCCTTTGCCACTCGACTTGGCCTCAATTCGCCTCGAATATATCCAAAATCAGAATCACAACATCAACATATTCTAAGAGAATAAAACTCACGCGAAAATAATCAAATTACATCAAAACTCTCGAAATTGGTCAAACCCGACCCACGGCCCACGTCTCAGAATTTGATAAAAATTACATCACTAGAATCCTTATAATTCCACGAGTTAATACATACCAAGAACATAAAAAATGGACCTTAATTGGTCCTTCAAATCCCCAATTTAGAATCTCCAATTTCAAACCCTAATTCTCCAAATTCTAACCCTTAAATTCCACTAATTTCATGCCTAATTTGTTAGAAATCACCATATAATTGAGTATTGAGTTCAAAAACCTTAACTTCAAGCGTTACCCATCGAATCCCTCTTCAAATCCTCTCAAAAAGCTCCAAGCCCGTCTACACATTGGTGGAAATGGGCAAAAATTCACGAAGGGAAGCTTATATACTTTCTGACCCAGGGATTCAACACTTGCGATCCTTTTTTTGCTCCTATGGTACTGCTTCTGCGGTCTAACCAACTGCATCTGCGATTTTCACTTATTTCCCTTAAATCACACCTGCGCCTCCCTACCTGCACATGCGGTCACACAGGTACGTTCCACCTTCCACATCTGTGGCTTCCGGTCTTCTCGCTTATGGCTGCATCTGCAACTGCTCTAGCGCTTCTACTGTCTTGAACCTGCTTTCCCCAAACCGTAGGTGCGGTTACGAGAGGAGCATCAGCTGAACTACTCAATTTCAAAACCAAACTTTTTGAAAATGTTCCGAATTCATCCCGAGACCCTCGGGACCTCAACCAAAAATACGAACAAGTCACTTATCATCATTCAAACTCATACCAACCCTCAAAACACTCAAAACAATATCGACACATCATAACAACCTCTGATTAAAGCCCAAGGATTCCAAAACTTCCGAATTCAGCAAACAATCCAAAAACCTATCAAACCTCATCTGAATGATCTAAAATTCTGAACCGACATCACAAATGACACAACAAACCTATTTAAATTTCCAGAATTACAATCCGACCCCGATATCAAGATTTCCAATGCCGACCGACAAAATACCAAATTTCCAATTTCGCCAATTCAAGCCTAAATCTACCACAGGCCTCCAAATTACATTCCGACCACGCTCCTAAGCCCCAAATCACCTACGAAGCTATCGAAACCATAAAAACCAAATTCTTAGATCATTTACCCACAAGTCAACTTTCGGTTGATATTTCCAACTAAATGACCAACTTAAGAGACTAGGTATCTCATATCACTCCAGCACTACTCCAAACTCGAACCAACTAACACGATATGATAAAATGTAGCTTAACAACACATAAAGAAGCAGAAATAGAAAAATGGGGCTGTAACTAATAAAGCGACTGGCCGGGTCGTTTCGATTGTTCTAGCCCCGTTCCCCTATTTTCTGCTCTTTTTGTAATCTACAACTGTTATATGACTTATCGGGATAGTTGGTTCAACAAAGTACGAAGTAAAGAAACTTGACGTGGGTTCTAATTTATGCCTATAGAAGATTAGAAAGAAATCGTCCCAGGTTTTACAAGGGTTATGGAAGGTAAACGATGAGGATTTTCCTAAAGAGATGACATATACAAAGAAGGTAGACCTGAAGGAGATGGCTTTGAGTGCGATTTTCATAAGCGTTATAGATAGCATTCTTCAGAAAATTACTTAAGAAACTTCTACAGCAACAACACAGAAGAAGTTGGAAGATTTGTATTCCGAAAAATCGCTAACTAACCGCCTCTACTTGAGAAAGAAGTCATACAATCTCCATTTTAATGAACGTACACCGGTCAAAACTCACTTTGATGAGTTTAATTCAATTATAATGGACCTAAAGAACATGAATATCAAAATTGAGAGTGAGGATAAGGCCTTGATTCTATTATGTTCTTTACTATCGTCTTATGATACTTTTGCTGATGCACTGCTATATGAGAAAGACAACATTTCATTGGAAAAATGTCAATCGACATATCAAACTCTAGAGCAAGGAAGCAAAACTGTTATGAGTGTGGGGAGTATGGTAACTACAAGAGAGATTGTCCTAAGTTGAAGGAGTAAAGAGGGAAGCATAAAATAGATAATTCGTTAAATATTGTTGACACTGGCAATAATTCTGATAATAGTGACTATGTAGGAGAAGTTTATGTTGTGAGTTCCAGTCATGGGAAAAATTCTTGGGTTCCTGATTCTTGTGCTACTTTCAACATGTGTCCACACAAGAATTTGTTTGCAACTTACAAGAAAATGAGTGGATCTGTCTATATGGGAGATGATAATCCATTAGCATTAGATGGGATTGGTAACATCAAATTGAGAATGATCGATGAAATTATCAGAAATATTGAGTGTTGACATGTTCCTCGGATAAAGAGAATTTTGATTTCTCTTTCGACTTTGGATGATCAAGGGTATAAATTTCACTCCGAGAATGGAATACTTGAAGTGTGTAAAGTCTCCATGGTACTCATACAGGGTAAAATACGTTCTAAATTGTATCATCTAAAGACTAGTGTAGTTGAAGGGGAAACTCCTGTAGGTTCTGGAAAATGTAATTTAAATTAGTCTCAATTATGGCTCTTGCGACTTGGTCATATGAGTGATAAAGAATTTTCTTTGTTGAGTAAACAAAATTTTCTGAATGGGTACAAAAATCAAGTTTTGAATTTTGGTGAGCGTTGTGTGTTTTATAAACAAATAAGGGTAAAGTTCAGTAAGAAGGTTGAGTAGAAGACAAGAGACACGTTATATTATATAAATTCATACTTGTGGGTTCCTAACAGAATTCCCTCCAAGTGAGGTGCCAGGTATTTTATGAATTTGATTGATGATTACTCAAGGATGGTGTGGGTGTATTTTCTGAAAATAAAAGGTTAGGCATTTTCAAAATTTGTTAAATCGAAGACGATGGTTGAGAGGCATTTTCGGCATTTCTCAACCATCGGCTTATATTTAACAAATGTCGGAAATGCCTCATCTTTTGTTTTCAGAAAATACACCCACACTATCCTTGAGTAATCTTCAATCAGAGTCATAAAATACTTGGCATCACTCTTAGAGATAACTCTTTTTGGACCCCACAAGTGTGAACGTATATAATATAACTTGTATCTGGTCTTGTGCTCAATCTTCTTGCTAAACTTTACCCTTTTCTGTTTACCAAATATATTGTATACGGGTAAAATCGGGCTCATAGTATACCCCGATCCTCGATATGATAAGCCATGCTTGAGATATAACAACAAGGAGCCAAAATTGAGGCAAATGTCTCATCGAGTCAGAATCCGAGGGCATGACGCCCACCCTCGAGAATATCGGGGTCATGGAAAGCCTTGAACAACTTTGAAGAGCATTGTCGGGTAATAAAAAGCGGCCAACTGAAATCTGTGATCCATGACCGGCCAGATATCACGACGGGATATCGCTATGTATCGATGGGGAAACTACAATCAATTAATCAGAAGATTTTTTACCTTTTATATAGTTGTACCTAGAGTGTGACACCCCTACTATATAAAAGGGGGTCTAACAATTCATAGGACACATTGTATCATACATTCTAAAGCAATATTTTATTATTTTCTCTATATTCAGCGCTTCTTCCCAATCATCAGGGTTGGTTATCACGAGCCCAGATCGAGGCCAAATATTTCACTAAGTCTAAAGCCATCCTCCTCGTGGGGTTTGATTTCATTTTATCTTTTCTTGTTCAATCTAATTCAATTTATTGCTTTGTGTAAAATTAATATGCATATCCTTAAAACAACTTACAAATTTAATTCTTTGTCGATTTTGAGGGTAAACTGTTTGGAGCCTACCGTGGGGATGGGGATAATAGTAGATATTTGATACAAACTTCTATAACACACCATATTTTATACTTGTTCTTTGGAGTATCTTTGATTTCAGGTTAAAATTTATAATGTTGAACTCCCAGTCTTCCCCTCTAAACATGGATACTGAATCCGGTCACCGTGGATAGAACAACAACGTAGTGCTCGATAACGAGGTTCCCTCATCGGCCTCAACGGAGTTCCAGTCTTGGACCTGACCAACGCTAGCTCGTATGTGGATATCAATGCAAATTTGCCTACCGATCTTGAGAACAACATTTGCACGGAAGTCCAATTGGTTGCACAAAATACCCACAGAAGTGAAGATAACGTGATTAACCTGCGGGTGATCTTCGAAATGCTGCAAGCTCAACAGGCAGAAATTTCTCAGCTCGAGAACCAAAGCCGCGCCCCGAGTAGAATTGAGCCCAAGCCGTCCAGGGCAACCACCCACAGTAACTAACCAGTCATGGTAAAGCCGAATGAAAATAAATTGTGGACCAACCCCGAGATCATAAATTTGCTCGAGGAGCTCACAAAACGGGTAGAATCAGGAAAGAAGAAAGTTGAAGCCAATGACAAAAAGGTGGAAACCTAAAACTCCAGGGTAAATCAAATACTGGGAGCACTGGAGATATTAAAAGGCTTGGATTCCAAAAAGTTTTTTCAAAAACCTTTTCCTCCGAGCGTGACTCTGAACCGATCCCTAAAAAGTTCCGCATGCCTGAGATTCCTAAGTACTACAGAATGGTCAACCCAAATGAGCATGTAACCTCCTATCTATGAGCCATCAAAGGGAACGACTTGGAGGATGACGAAATCGAGTCTTTCCTACTGAAAAAGTTTGGGGAAACTCTGTTGAAGATAATGTTGTACATGTATCGGGTCGGATCGAATTTTGTACATTTTGGATTGAAATTTTGTATTTCAGATTCTACAAAATGCAATTTGAATCTGATCTGAATTAATATTAGATTGTATCAGATATTAAAAGTCGGTTCGATTAATATTTGGGATTTTCAGATCTAATTGTACGTATTATTAAAGACTTTTTCTTTTATTCTTTTTCGCGTTTTCCACTCATGGTTAGGAAAACAGATTTGGTGGTTAGGAAAATAGCCTTGGTTCAATTCCTAGTAATAAACCACTATAAGATGAGTGATAAAATAATTACAACTCTACCCAAGATCATTATCAGTTGTTTGCAATTTTAACAACATGCTAAGTCATTCCAATCCAAACTATGGTAAGACATGAAGGCTTCATGATGAAGCACATTGTAAAGGATTCATTTGAAATGAAATTTACCATGATTTTCAGTGGGAGCAACTTGAAACGAAGCAAAATAAAGTGTGACTCCAATTAATAACTTAACAATTCAAGATAAAGTCATTAATAGTTCAATAGTTTCACACAGTTCATCTCCACGAACATCAATCCTAATCCACAGAAGAAAAGGAAAGCTGCAAATGCCAATTCTATGGCTATCCAACTCAAACCTGGCATGCTTTTGTAACGACCCGACCGATCGTTTTGAGCCTTTGCACTTTGCTCGCTAGTTCTCGGGCATGAATAACCCCTTATGATATATTATAACATATTAAAATCGTCGGTTTTGGTTTTCAGGTTAATCAAAAAAGATATGGAAGAATGATTCTCAGCTTGAAGCTTTAAATTTGAAAGGTTTGACCAAGTTTTGACTTTTTAGTATTCGATCTCGGATTCGGATTTTTATGATTTGGTTAGCTCTGTTAGATTATTTTGGACATGGGAGCGCATCCGAAATGTGATTTGGAGGTCCATGATAGATTTAGGCTTGAATTGGAGAAATTAGAAATTTAACGTTTTTCGATTGGCAGTGGAAATCTTGATATCGGGGCCAGAATAGAATTTTGGAAATTTGAGCGGGCCTGCTGCATCATTTGTGACGTGTGCGAAAATTTCAGGTCATTCGGGTGAGGTTTGATAGATTTTGGCCTCGTTTGCAGAATTAGGAATTTTGAAAATCCTTAGGCTTGGATCCGAGGGTGATTTAGTATTTTAAAGTCGTTTTGAGTATTTCGAAGGTTGGAATAAGTTTGAATGATAATATGTGACCTGTTAGCATGGTTGGTTGGGGTTCCGAGGGCCACAGGATGGATTTGGATGGTTGACGGAAAGTTTGGCATTTCCACAAGAGATGTTAATCATGATTCAGAAGTGTTAGAACGCATGCTAATCCAACCTTCTGCTAATCTAATGACTTCCGGGCGCAGTTGTACATACAGTGAGGAATGCCGTGATGGTTGGGCATGCAAGCTTTGTATTTTTATAACACAAGAATGAAAATATTGCAGCGTAATTTGACAAGCTTATCTGAAGCTCGTTTACTTGTTTCCGAACAACTCTACCATCTGCAAGTTCTTATAATTTGTCTGAGTCTCTCTGTGTGCTAGCTTCAGTTCATTCCATGTTAATTTTATCCAGCAATGTGTTAATGTCAAGTGAATAACTATTTATTGAGAAGTCATATGGATGTACAATTGCATGCAATGCATGTAGTCGTTGCTCAATTTACAAGTGTATCACATATGTTATTTGTATCAAACTTTTCTTCTTCTTTGTTGATTAACATTTGCCATTTTTAATCTTCACAAAATGAAAATTTGAATTATCTTATATTTTTGGAAGCACCCCAAAAGAAAAAAACTTATTTGTTCTATGTTAGATAAAGCGCTACGAAAGAAAAAAATATTACATTTGATAATGCAAAGGTTGCTTCATATTTTTGGAAGTCCGAGTCTTCTCTTGAAGATGACAGACTAATACTTCGTATTGTCTAGCAAAATCATATGCAGTTTAATTATATAGTCTGTCTGCCATTAAGCATATTACATCTAAAATCTGATTCAACAGTTAATACATTAGCGTACCTGCTGGTTGCTCTAGAATCATTGTATAAGGGAATAGGTTGGCATTAACTCGATGTAATTCGGATGAATTCTACTATATAATCTATTATTCTAAAGTTGAATGTTATCAGTTGCTATAACTACTAAGAAATCATATAGAGATGGGACGGAGTTATTTAAGGATAAAATTCGAAGAGTTATATCAAGCGACAAGAGAGAAAACAAAAGGAATTAATGAATGACTAGGAGAATCAAATTTTTGGGTTGACCTGACAAAACTAATGCAACAGGAGCCTTGGAGGGATCAAACTATAAGTAGGCCCAAGTATCAAAATAGCAACAATCACGTTATGCTGTCGTTGTTGACAAACAAATATGAATTTAAGAAAATTTCAAGCAATACAGCTTCGTGGCTTACCGTTTTAAAAAAAATATAAAAAGGATGAATCACATCTTTATCATTGCAAAAGAACTCTATGGATCTTATTGAAATGATTTGTTTGTAAGAAGGCAATAACTTGTTTCCTCTCAATTTTTGAGGTATCATCGCAATAACGGTCCTTCTTTTTCGGCCATTGTCATATGATCATATATTTTGGCATCCTTATCATGAGCTTCCTTCACTGAATGATGATTTTACCATAGAAAAATAGCAGAAATTACATATAGAATTTGCTTTAGTAGTTAATTGAATGAGAAAATAAATTGAACCGTAGATGGACAACAAACAGACACATTTGATCAAGGGAAACTTGTGGAAAAACACACTACCTCAAGCACATAGATTCTAGATATCGCACATGATTAGGAGATGGTTGTTGTTAACATGTTGATTCACTTCTCTTCTCTTACTGCAACTCTCACGACCCCAAATCACCCCGATCGTGATGGGGCCTACCACAGTAGTAGGCAAGACGAATCAACACAAATAACAAAAAGGTCTTTTATAAAATCATTTCCAAATCAGTTATGAACACAATTCTTGCATTTAATTTAACAAAATACGCGAGAGAAAATAGGTATGCAAATACATCCACATTGCCCAATACTGGCGTCACTAGTCATGATCCACTAAGATACTGTATAGTACTGCCTACTCAATACAAGAAGAAACGACTGAAATAAATAACACTATGTATAGGAAGGAGAAAGGCACGGTTGCGAACGCCGTGCAACTACCATGCTATTTCTGGAAATGCTCAGAAGCTACTGAAAGCTCTCACTCTGATGCTTGGCACCTGGATCTGCACACGAGGTGCAGGGAGTAACATGAGTATGCCAACTCAGTAAGTAACCAAAGTAAATAATGTCTGAGTGCAGTGGCGAGCATTTAAATCATATACATAATCTAACATAAAATCTCAATGGAAATCTCAAAGTCAAATCCATAGTTAAATTTTGCAAACAACTCGTAAAACTTCAGTTTCAATGAAGGTTAATTAAAATATTTGTTCAATAAATTTTTCAAGAGAGGCTTAGTATAAAAGAAGAGCGATATAGTAATTTCATAAACAAGCCCCTCAGGAAAAGCGTCACTCATATATATATATGGCCACTCTAGCAGCCTCTTAGTTACTCGTGACTCAAGTCTCGATAATCAATACTCTCACTCAGCGCTCCCGATCAATAGATATCTCATAGTAATAACCTCTGCGGCGTGTAGCCCCATTCGTAAATATATAGTCGACTATGCTCACTGGGTATCTGCAGACTCGGGAGGGGCCCCTACAACCCAAACTCTATATCGCCACGGCGTGCAGCCTTATCAACCATATCACTGCGACGTGAAGCCCGATCCATATAAATATAGTTGCGGCGTGCA
>MU771467.1:201410-296369 GCA_026770625.1 Nicotiana glauca | reverse complement strand
ATATATATATATATATATATATATATATATATATATATATATATATATATATATATATATATATATATATATATATATACTCATCACCATCTGGCCCTTGGCTCCTCTCAGTCATCAATCTCACAGCCACAAGGATATTTTAGTGAAAAATCAGGGAAACTCCGCCCAAACAACTTTAAAATATTTTAAACAAAGTAATGAAACTAAATCAAAAGTAAACTGGTAAAAACCATGATTGAGGGTATGCTTTGGAATCAAAATAGTGTGAGGAAAGTAGTAAAATACCCCTGAGGATCCAAACAGTTCGACACAATGACCCAAATATGGAATTCAACCCAATTTAACAGATTCATTTCTAAAACACATAGATCTTATATAGAGTTTATCAAAATATGCAACTCTACAGTCGCCACGGGACGGACCAAGTCACAATCATTATGTATGCAAGCTCACACACCCGTCACCTAGCATGTGCATCACCTAATTTACCAAAATAATATAAAATCCCCGGGTTTCATACCCTCAGGTCCAGATTTATAATAGTTACTTACCTCGAATCGGGTGAAAATCTATTGTGCGATATGTTTGCCACTTGAATTGGCATCAATTCGCCCCTAATCTATCAAAAATAAGAATCATAACATCAATATATGCTAAGGGAGCAAAGTCCACGCGAAAATAATCAAATTACATAAAAAATCACAAAATTGGTCAAACCCGACCTACAACCCACGTCTCGGAATCCGATAAAAATCACATCACTATAATCCTCTTACTCCCATGAGTCCACACATACCAAGAACATAAAAAACAAACCTCAAATCACCAATTTAGAATCTCCAATTTCAAACCTTAATTCTCCAATTTTTAACCCTTAAATTCCACTAATTTCATGTCACGCCCCGAAATTGGTCCTGGACGTAATACGACACTCTGTGGCTGACTACATGTGACCGAGCGAACCAACTGGTTGGCTGAATCAACATGTGGTATCATAACATACTCAATGCGGAAGATAAACTAACACATGCTGTTATACTGAAAGTCTGGATGATATAAATCAAAGTGCAGAAATACTAATACAATTCTGAAATATATTTGTAGCCAACATGGCTTAATATGAAAAGCCTGTGACTGTGTCTAACTGTTACTCTGCTCTATGAAGCCTCCAATAAAGTACTGAAAACACTGCCTGCCTATAAATACTGAAAGACCGTAAAGTAATGATAATGTCCCGAAAGAACTGGGGATCACCAAACAGCTGGTACGAGAATCCTAGTGCTCTGAATCATCGACCAGTAAATCATTACCTGCATCATGAGATGCAGGCTCCGGGCAAAAGGGACGTCGATACATTTGAATTGCACTGGTATGTAAAGCAACTGAAAGAAAGAATTATAGATGCTTAAACTGAAACTAAGCTGATAACTGAGAATTGATAATTGGTATTGAAATGATAACTATTGAAACTGAAACTAAAATAATAACTGATAACTAATAGTTGATCACTGAAATAACAACTGATAGCTGATAACTAATAACTTAAATAATAACTGATAACTGATAACTAAATTGAACAAAGAAAGTAAGGATATGAATACTCCCTCTTCTGAATGATGAACAACCTGTTTATCTGAATAAGATACGGCCTCGGGCCCAATATATATGTGCACAAGCTACGACCTCAGGCCCAAGTATATGTATACATAACTACGGCCTCATGCCCAAAATTGCATAAAACAAAAACTACGGCCTCAGGCGCAAACATGCATAAAGCATAAACTACAGCCTTAGGCCCAAACATCCAAAAAGCATAAACTACGTCCTCAGTCCCAACTATAGGTGTTCAACATTCATGAATTTAAAATCAGAAACTAAGAATCATACTATAATACATGATAGTAAGATACTGAATCACATTGAGTTACATGATACTAGAATACTGGATCATACTGGGTTACATAATACCGACATACTGAACAGGACTAGACTGAGACATGTATTCTTGAACTGATTATGAATACTAAATTTTCAACTGTATATGGAATACTGAGTAATCTATACTAAGACAAGGGGGCATCAAACCAAAGTCTATATTGAATACGCACTGAGCTCACAACGTTTAGAATTAAAGTGATGAGCGAGTTATGAAGCTAGAGAACAGAAGTTCTACAACTATTCAAAGAACTAGGCTAAACTATATTTCTGAGGCAATTAGTAACGTCATAAACGAAACATAGTGTAGGGAGAATCATTAAAATTCCTAAACATTGAGAGTTAGCCTCATATACCTTAACTTTCTACTCTTGAGCGTAATATAACATTCGCCAAGCCTTTCAACTTTAATCTATATCAATCCAAGTCAAAGGGATTCCAATGATGTGAAATTATGCACACACATCACAAATGACACAATAGACCTATTCAACTTTCCGTAATTCCAATCCGACCCCGATATCAAGATTTTCATTGCCGACCGAAAAATGCCAAATTTCTAATTTCGCCAATTCAAGCCTAAATCTACCACGGACCTCCAAATTACATTTAGATCACACTCCTAAGCCTCAAATAACCTAACAAAGCTATCCAAACCATAAAAACAAATTTCCAAGATCATTTACCCACAAGTAATCTTCCGGTTGACTTTTCTTTCTAACAAAATAGCCAACGTAAGAGACGAAGTGTCTCATATCACCCCAGCACTACTCCAAACCCGAACCAAGTAACACAATACGATAAAATGTAGTTGAACAACACATAAAGAGGCATATATAAAAAATGGGATTGTAAATCATGAAACGACCAATCGGGTCATTACAGTAACGACCCGATCGGTCGTTTTGATTGTTCTATGCCCGTTCCCCCATTTTCTGCTCCTTTTGTAATCTATAATTGTTATATAACTTACCGGGTTAGTTGGTTCAACAAATTATGGAATAAAGAAATTTGACAGGGGTTCTAGTTTCTGTCTATGAAAAATTAGGATGAGATCGTCCCTGGTGTTACAAGGGTTATGGAAGGAAAATGTTGAGGATTTTCCTGAAGAGATGACAAATACAAAGAAGGTAGACCTGAAGGAGATGGCTTTGAGTGCGATTTTCATGAGTGTTATAGATAGCATTCTTCAAGAAATTTCTTAATAAACTTATACAACAACAACATGAAGAAGCTGGAAGATCTGTATTCCAAGAAATCACTAACAAATCGCCTCTACTTGAAAAAGAGGTTATAAAATCTATGTAGAAATGAAGGTACACCGGTTAAAACTCACCTTGATGAGTTTAATTCAATTATAATTGACCTGAAGAACGTGGATATAAAAATTAAGAGTGAGGATCAGGCCTTGATTGTATTATGTTATTTACTACCGTCTTATGATACTTTTCCTGATACGCTGGTATATGGGAAAGAAAACACTTCACTTGAAAAAAGTCAACCGCCATATCAAAGTATAGAGCAAGGAAGAAAAACTGTCATGAGTGCGGGGAGTAAGGTCACTACAAGAGAGATTGTCATAAGTTGAAGGAGAAAAGAGTGAAGCAGAAAATAGATAATTCGGTAAAAATTGTTGACACTGGCAATAATTCTGATAATAGTGACTATGTAGGAGAAGTCTGTGCTGTGAGTTCCAATCATTGGTAAAATTTTTGGGTTCTTGATTTTGGTGCTACTTTCCACATGTGTCCATACAAGAATTGGTTTTGAACTTACAAGAAAATGAGTGGGACTGTCTATATGGGAGATGATAATCCACTAACAGTAGAGGGGATTGGTAACATCAAATTGAGAATGGTCGATGGAATTATCAGAAATATTGAGTGTTGACATATTCCTCGGATAAAGAGAAATTTGATTTCTCATTCGACTTTTGATGATTAAGGGTATAAATTTCACTTCGAGAATGGAATACTTAAAGTGTGTAAAGGCTCCATAGTACTCATAAAGGGTAAACTGCATTCTAAATTGTATAATTTTCAGACTAGTGTAGTTGAAGGGGAAGTTGTTGTAGCTTCTGGAAAAAAGTGATCTAAATCAGTTTTAGTTGTGGAACTTGCGACTTGGTCATATGAATGATGAGGGATATTCCTTGTTGAGTAAGAAGAATTTTCTGAATGGGTACAAAAATTAAGTTTTCAATTTTTGTGAGCATTGTGTGTTTGATAAATAGATAAGGGTAAAGTTTAGCAAGAAGGTTGAGCACAAGACAAAAGACACATTAGATTATATAAATTCAGACTTGTGGGTTCCTAATAGAGTTCCTTCTAGGTGTGGTGCCATTTATTTTATGACTTTGATTGAGGATTACTCAAGGATTGTGTGGGTGTATTTTCAGAAAACAAAAGATGAGGCATTTCCAATATTTGGTAAATGGAAGACGATGGTTAAGAGGCACTTTTGGAATATCTCAACCATCGACTTCCAATTAAAAAATGTCAGATATGACTCATATTTTGTTTTTAGAAAATACACCCATACTATCTTTGAGTAATCTTCAATAAAAGTCATAAAATACTTGGGGCCATTCTTGGAGGGAACTCTGTTTGGACCCCACAAGTCTGAATGTATATAATATAACTTGTATCTAGTCTTGTGCTCAATCTTCTTGCTGAACTTTACCCTTATCTGTTTACCAAATATATTGTATACGGGTAAAATTGGGGTCATCGTATACCCCGATCCCCGATATGATAAGCCAAGTTCGAGATATAATAACAAGGATCCAAAATCGAGGCAATTGTCTCATCGAGTCGGAATTCGAGGGCATGACTCCCACCCTCGAGAATATCGGGGTCATAGAAAGCCTTGAACGACTTCGAAGAGCATTGTCGGGTAATATAGAAAGGGCAACAGAAATTTGTGATCTATGACCACTGGGATATCACGGCGGGGATCTCGGCACGTATCGATGGAGAACCTACAATCAGTTAATCAGAAGATTTTTACCTTTTACAGAGTTGTACCTAGAGTGTGACTCCCCTACTATATAAAGGGGATATAATAATTCATAGGACACATTGTATCATACATTCAAAAGTAATATATTATTATTTTATCTATTTTTAGCTCTTTTTCCCATTAATCACTGTTAGTTATCGCGAGCTTGGATCGCGGGAAAATATTTCACTAAGGCTAAAGCCATCCTCCTCGCGGGGTTTGAATTCCTTTGATGTTTTCTAGTTCAATCCTATACAATTTATTGATTTGTGTCAAATTAATTTGCATATCTTTACAACCAATTACAAATTTAATTCTTATTCAATTTTGAGGGTAAACTGTTTGGCGCCTGCCGTGGGGATGGGGATAATAGTGGATATTTCATACAAACTTCTATAACACACCATATTTTATGCATGTTCTTTGGAGTATCTTTGATTTCAAGTTAAAGTTTGTAATGTTGAACTCCCAGTCTGCCCCTTCTAAACATAGATACTGAATCCAGCCACTGTGGCGATAACAACAACATAGCACCCGGTAACGAGGAGCCCCCATCAGCCTCAACGGAGTTCCAGTCGCGGACCTGACCAATGCTAACTCGTATTTGGATATCAATGCAAATTTGCCTACCGATCCTGATAACAACATCTCCAGGGAAGTCCGATCAATTGCACCAAATGCACACGAAAGTGAAGATGACGTGATCAACCTACGGGTGATCTTCGAAATACTGCAAGCGCAACAGGCACCAATAGGTCAGCTTAAGAACCAAAGTTGCGCCCTAAGTAGAATTGAGCCCGAGCCGTCTAGGGCAACCACCCACAGAAACTAACCAGCCATGGAGAGGCCGAATGAAAATGAATTGGGGACCAACCCAGAGATCATAAAGTTGCTCGAGGAGCTTACAAAATAGGTAGAATCAGGAGAGAAGAAAATTGAAGCTAATGACAAAAAGGTGGAAACCTACAACTCCAGGGCAGATCAAATATCGGGAGCACCGAAGATATTAAAAGGCCCGTATTCAAAGAAGTTTTTTCAAAAACCTTTTCCTCTAAGAGCGACTCCAAGTCCGATCCCTAAAAGGTTCCACATGCCTGAGATTCTGAAGTACTATGGAATGATCGAATCAAATGAGGATATAACCTCTTATCTATGTGCCATCAAAGGGAACGACTTGGAGAAATATGAGATCGAGTCTTTCCTGCTGAAAAAGTTTGGGGAAACTCTGTTGAAGATGGAGTTGTACATGGATCGTGTCAGATCGAATTTCGCACATTTTTTTATTGAAATTTCGAATTTAAGATTCTACAAAATGCAATCTGAATCCGATCTGAATTAATATCAGATTGGTTCGGATTTTAAAGTTTGGATTGGTTAATATTTTAGATTTTTGAATCACATCGTACATATTATTAAGGAATTTTTCTTTTATTCCTTTTTGCATTTTTCATTCATGGATAGGCAAACTGATTTGGTGGTGAGGCAAACAGCCTTGGTTCACTTCCTTGTAATAAACCACTATAATATGAGTGATAAAAGAATTGCAACTCTACTCAATATCATTATAAACTATTTTCAATTTTAACAACTTACTAAGTCATTCCAATCCAAACTATGATAAGACATGAAGGCTTCATGTTGAAGCATACTATAAAGGAGTTATTTGAAATGAAGTTCACCATGAATTCCAGTGGAAGGAACTTGAAACGAAGAAAAATAATGTGTGACTCCAATTAATAGCTTAACAGTTCTAGATAAAGTCATTAATAGTTTAACAGTTCAACATAGTTCATCTCTATGAACATCAGTCCTAATCCATAGAAGAAAAGGAAAGATGCAAATGCCAATTCTTGTGATAGAATCCATCACATAAACAAAACATAATCTTTATAACAAAATAAAATTAACTGCAATCACAAATAGATGTCTAATAAACTGAAATCCTCAACAAGAATTCACTAATAGATTACACAAAAGAGTTCCAAGTTCTAACTTCTACGGCCATCCAACTCAATCCTGGCATGCTTTTGTAATGACCCGATCAGTCGTTTTGAGCATTTGCACTTCGCTCGCTAGTTCTCGGGTATGACTAGCCATGTATGATATATTATGAGTTATGAAAATCATCAATTTTGGTTTTCAGGTTAATAAAAAAGATATGGAAGAATGATTCTCAACTTGAAGCTTTACATTTGAAAGGTTTGACCAAGTGCTGACTTTTTAGTATTCGTTCTCGGATTTGAATTTTCATGATTTGGTTAGATCCGTTAGGTGATTTTGTACTTGGGATCACATCTGAAATGTGATTTGGAGTTCCGTGATAGATTTAGGCTAATTGGCAAAATTGGAAATTTCATGTTTTCCGGTTGGCAGTGGAAATCTTCATATCGGGATCGGAATAGAATTTCAGAAATTTAAGTAGGTCAGTTGTGCCATTTGTGACATGTGTGCAAATTTCAGGTCATTCGGGTGAGGTTTGATAGGTTTTGGCATCATTTGCGGAACTAAGAAGTTTGGAAATACTTAGGCTTGGATTCGATGGTGATTTAGTATTTTGATGTCGTTTAGAGTGTTTCGAAGGTTGGAATAAGTATGACTTGTGATATATGAGCTGATGTCATGTTTGGTTGAGGTCCCGAGGGCATCGGAATGGATTTGGGTGGTTGACGGGAAGTTTGGTATTGAGTAAATGCATTATATTTTGCTGCTTCTGTCATTTCTACATATGCGGATTGGGGACCACAGGTGCAAGGACGTAGATGCTGTAAGGATATCAGAGGTGCTTGTTTTGGCCATCAAGAGAAGAACCACATATGCAGTTGTTTGGACGCTTCTACGGCACCGCGGGTACGATGACTGGGCGCAGATGCGGTCCGAGTCCTTTAAGTGATTTCTACAGGTGCGTACTTGGGACCGCATGTGAGAGTCTGCAAGTGCAGAAAATTGTCCACATGTGCAGAATCCCTGGGGAAGAAAGTATATATGTTCTCCTTCGCGACTGTCAGCTTATTTTTCACCATTTTTGGACTACATTGATGCTTTTGAGGGCGATTTTGAGAAGGGATTCAAGGGTTAACAACAAGGTAAGTGGCTTGAGACCTAATACTTGTATGTGTTATGATTTCCCATTTTTTAATCATGGATTTTGTAGAAAAATTAGGGGTAAAATTGGTGAATTAGGGCTTGAAATTGGATAGTTTAATTTAGGGATTTGAAGGAACATTTGATGTACGATTTTGATTATTTTAGTATGTATGGACTCGTGAGAGGATAAGATTTTGATTTTGTGATTTTTGTCAGATTCCGAGGTTTGGGACCGGGGGTCGGGTTTGGCCAATTCAGGATTTTTTATTTAATTTGATAATTTTCGAGTGGGCTTTGTTTCTTTAGCATGTATTAATGATGTGATACTTATTCCGAATAGATTTGGAATGATTTGAGGCCGAGTCGAGCGGCAAGGGCATCGCGGTGTAGATTTTCATCCAGTTTGAGGTAAATAAGGATTGTAAATGTACTCCTGAGGGTATGAAACCCCGAAATTTCATACTTATTTTGATAAATGAGGTGACGCATATGCTATGTGATGCGCGTGTGGGGATGAACCTCTAGGGATTGTGACTTGGTCCATCCCGTGGCAACAGTAAAGTTGCATACATTGATGAACTCTATATGATATCTATGTGTTTTAGAAATGATTCTATTAACTTGGGTTGAATGCCATGTTTGGGGCCTTGTGTCATACTGCGGGACCTTTAGGGGTATTTTACTATTATCCTCACACTATTTTGATTCGAAAGCATATCTTAAGGCATGATTTTTACCTGTTTCTTGATTGAATTCAGTTTCAATACTCTATTTTAAATATCTAAAAGTTGTTTGGGCTGAGTTCACTGATGTTTTTACTGAAATGACCAAGTGCTGGTGAGGTTGATGACTGAGAGAGGCCGAGGGCCTGATGGTGAGGATTATATAATTAAGGATTGGGCTGCACGCCTCAATGATGTATGGATCGGGATGCACGCCAAAATGATATTGGGTCAGGCTACACGCCTTAGCGATATAGAGCTTGGGCTGTAGGAGCCCCTCCAAAGTATGTACACCCCCAGTGAACGCAGTCGACTATATATATTTATAGATCGTTCTGCACGCCGCAACGATAATCATAAGGTACCTATTGAGCGTGACTGCTTAGTGTGAGAACTGATTGATGAGAGTTGAGTCCCGAGTGACTGGGAGGCATTCCCGAGGGGCTATATATATAAATATATATATATATATATATATATATATATATGAGTGATACTTTGCCTGAGGGACTTATTTTTATGAAATTATTGTTTTCACTCTTTTTTATACTGAGCCTCACGGAAGTTTTTTAATGTTATGAGATGTATATGATTTTTAAATGCTCGTCACCACACTCCGTCTTTATTTACCTTTATTACTTGTTGAGTTGTGTACTCACATTACTCCCCGAACCTTATGTGCAGATTCAGGTATTTCTAAACTTGGTAGCAGGTGTTGATTACTTTGTTGCAAGTTCATCGGAGTTAACAAGGTAGCTGCCTGGCGATTGCAGCCCTGCTTTCCTCCCTCCTTATTGTCACGACCCCAAACAAGACCCGGTCGTGATGACGCCTCTCGTGAAGACAAGGGCAACCAACACAATTCCCAAATTCAGTTTTAATAAGTCAATTTAAGTCATTTATAAGGATAAATCCCCAACATGTATATATTTAGCGAAATTAAAACACGTGCGGAAAGAAATACAACCCGACATTGGGATGTCACAAGTCATGAGCATCTACTAGGGTCTAAATACAACTGAAAAGTCTGAAATGTACTAAATACAGACTAATAAAATAAAGTGGGGGAAAAGAAGTGCTACGAACGCCGGCAGCTACCTTGCTTAACCTCGATGGATCTACCTCCAATCAACCAATACCCGCTATCGGGTTTAGGGATATCTGAATCCGCACACAAGGTACAGGGAGTAAAGTGAGTACTCCGACTTAGTGAGTAATAATCATAACTAAAGACTGAGTGATAAGAAATCACGAAAAGTACATTAACATGCTGTACAGAAGTAGTACAAAACCGGAAAGAAAGTAATGAAGATTTGAAATCTCGTAGCTCAGTTGAAACTTCTTTAAAAATGACTTTTTCAATACTTACGCAAATGATTGCAAAGCAATTAGTGCAGATAAGCACAAAAAATCTGCCCCTCGGGCACAAATACACAATTAAGCAGGTAAATAACCGGTAAATAAGTAAGATAAGAACATTAGGTTCATCCCTCGTGCACAATGTCAACAAATCCGCCCCTCGGGCAATATCTTAGAACAATCCCAGCCCTTCGGGCAATCACATAGAACAATACCGGCCCCTAGGGTTATATCTCACATCACAATGGGTACCCGCGCTTACTGGGGTGTGCAGACTTCTGGACGGGCCCCTTATGGCCCAAGCGCAATATCAAGCCACCTCGTGGCATCATAAATAGGCTCTCGGCCTCATATCAATATCAACAAGCCACCTCGTGGCGTATATATCTCTGACCCTCGACCTCATAATCAAATCAATGTATCACCATTGCAGCGTGAAACACGACCCAAAAGTATCCTCACAACACAGGCCCCGACCTTACTCAGTCAAGAAACACATAAGCCACTCGGGCAATAGTAAAACAGGATGCTCAGCCTAAAATACAATTTAAAATATCATTTCAAAGGATAAAGTAGAGTAAAGATGGCTGTGTTTTGAAAATAGTAGGATATATCATGTCTGAGTAACACTTGCACTATTTTTCCTTTCAATTTGAACTGCTTCCCTTTGTTCTCCAGGTGGGTTCTTGATTGCTGAACTCCTTTGAACCGTGCTGCTTTCCCTTTTTTCTCTAGGTGGGCACCTGATTTCCAACACTTTTACTGCTTTTCCCTTTGTTCTCCAGGTGGGTTCCTGATTTCCAACACTTGAACTAACTCCTCTGAAACTGCTCTCTTTGAACCTAGTTATAACAAAACAGACAAAACAAAAGAATTTTTTCTGCCCCAGTTTTATATCGGGAACATCTGTGGGTGTTAATTGAATTATAGTACCCAAAAGCTCTAATAATTTTAAAGCTACATCCCACTATCCGGGAGGATCCTAAAATTTTAAAATTAAATCTCATCTTAAGAGTGACAACTTCAAGGATAAATTCTATTTCCTAAAGGTAAAACTTACACTAAATCTTATTATCTATGAAGGTCTTAAAAACGTAAAACTAGATCCCATTATCCAATGGGGCCCTGTGAACTTTAAATTAATCCCATTATCTAGAAGGGTCCTGAAACTTACTGCCGAGCCTGTCTAGCACATGCTTTCTTCAAGAAAGGTTTCTTCGTAACAAACAAAATTTCCTGCCCCTGTTTCAATCAAAGAAAACTTGTGAGTTTAAGCATGGTGGTTGGTTTGAGGTCTTGACTTTAAGGGCGATTTCTCCTTTACTTCCCATGATAACTTTGATTTCAACTCGAAATACCTTGCCTGTTTGTTGAATGCCCACTTTCTCCGTCACCCTTATCGCAAAAAATACCTTTGATCCATTCAAACCCAGTACCATTCATCTGTTGCATTGTGCTCAGGCATTGACATATACTGAACCTCTGTGTTTCACATGAACCTTTGTGCGCATGTAGTTCTTTACTGACTTAACCCATTGGCCTTGGCCTTGAGGTCTATTGCTCCTTCACTTACCATGAAAGCTTTGATTTCCGCTTGGAAGACCCTGCACCTATGGCCTAATCTGTCAAGCAAGTTTGATGTTCAACTCTTGTTATACCCCTAAATCATGAAACTGGGTTTCAACGCTTAGATTATCTGCTCTGATTTGCGAACCTTGTTCGACTTGTAGTGCCCGAAGGGTTTTACCATCAAGCATCTCTCATTTTGTTCTTTCTCTCAAATCACCATCGCCTTATGGTACCTTTGAAGATTTTCACCAATAAGAATCTCTCATTTTGTTCTTTTCTTCTTATTTCCTCAGATTCTATAGATGACAAGGCATTAACCATGGTAAAAACATCATATACCCTTGCCATGTCTAAACTCAACACTCTCAAAGGTTACCCGGGAGGTCTTTTTTGGACTGTAATGTGTCTTTTGGATAGGGTTCGAAAGAAAGGACATCATAAAGGCTCAAAACAACTTGAATGGGTTCCAAATTACAACTTGTGAATCAGACCTTTCACAAAACCACAACTTCTGCCACAGTTTCCTTGCCTGGGGAATTTCAAATGTTTATTTTGATGGGACCGAACCGTGAGGCTGCCTACTTATCCTTAAAAGGAATCAGGTCGAATGTAGTTCATGGAATAGGAATTGTTTTGTTGTTGTTGTTTTTCTCTTTTCTTTTCCTCTCTCTTTTTTATCTTTTCTTCCTCTCTCGTTTTTTTGTTTATTTTGCTTTTTCATCTTTTCTTTTCTCTTTTTCTCCTTTGCTTACCTTTTGCGTTCGTGTTTCTGAATTTCGCTACTGATTCCAAAAGAGGGGTATGAAAGAAAATAAATACGGTTCAAATGCATATCAAAGGGTAAAATGTTTGAGTAGCTGAAAGAGGGCATCCCAATCCCCAAAAATGACAAGCACAACACATGCAACTTGAAATGAATATTGAAGATAATGCACAATATTTCTTGTGCGGCTTCGGCATTGGTATCACTGGTGTGCTTGTCACGACCCTAACCCTGTACCCGGTCGTGATGGCGCCTCTCGTGAAAACAAGGCCAGCCAACTAAACCCAATTCACTTGTTAAAGCAATTAAATAACATAAAAGCATTCTAAAACATGGCTTAATAATAATAAATAATAGAAATACATCCCGACACAGCCCTAACCGGGATGTCACAAGTCACGAGCATCTAACAATACCAAATCCTCAAATGTAACTACATTGTTTTAAATACTGAACTAAGACCGTAAAAGAAATAGATATAGTAGAGCTCCAGGCTACAAATTCCAATAGCTACCTAAAGACTCCTCGAAGATCCGCCTGAAGCTGGAATGAATCAGCACTCGGGAGCGGGACCAGCTACGTCTAAATGTGCACATATGATGCAGGGAGTAAAGTGAGTATTCCAACTCAGTGAGTAACGAATATAAATAATGACTGAAAGTAAGAAAACACGTAAGGCACGAAGAATTCTATAATGAAGCAATAAAATAACTTAAAAATAGTAAAACAGTGAAAAGTCAAATAAAAACTCTCTTACAACAAGTAAACAGTAATTAACATGAATTTATGGGAAGTAATCAAATAGAAGTTCTTCCTTTGAATACAGTAACACCAGATCCGCCCCTCGGGCAACATCTTACAACAATAACTGCCCCTCGGGCTTAATCTCACATAACAATGGGTACCCGCGCTCACTGGACGTGTGCAGACTCCTAGTGGGGCCCTTACGGCCCAAGCGCAATAACAAGCCATATCATTGCATCAAATCTAAGCCTCGACCTCATATCAATCAAGCTACCTCGTGGCGTACATATCTCAGGCCCTCGGCCTCCAATCAATATCAGTTTTCCCTCACAACATAGGCCCTCGGCCCGACTCAGCAAAAAAAACATCAACAACCCCTCAGGCAACAGTAAAGAGTGTTCCTCAGCCCAAACATCATTTAAAATATCATTTAAGTATCAAAATTGAGTAAAAGTGGCTGAGAAGTAAAATGGTGGAAAATAACATGACTAAGTTCAAGTAGTAAGTTAAAACAGTGAGGAAATATCAATAAAAAGTCCCGAATGTTTCAAATAGTTGGCACGAAGCCCAAATATGGCAATCAGCCCAAATCATAATGATGGAAAATGAGTTTCAGTCAAATACGCGATAAAATCATTAAAAAGGATGGAACAAGTCACAATCCCCAATAGTGGACAAGCGTGTATCTCACCTCAACATAGCACTAGGATGTGCAATCCGGGGTTTCAAACCCTCAAAACATTATTTACAATCATTACTCACCTCAAACCAGCTAAATCTCTAGCTCGCGATGCCTTTCACCCTCGAATGGGCCTCCAAGAACGTCGAATCTATCCAAAATCAGAACGAGGACGTCAAAATATGCCAAGGGAACAAAGCCCAAGTGAAAACAATCAATAAAGGGCACAAATTTAGAAATTACCAAAACCCGACCCTCGGACACACGTTTTGAAATTCAAAAATTTTTACACTAATGGATTCCTCGTCTCCCTACAAATCTATGCATACCAAGAACACTAAAATCGGAGTCCAAATGATCCCTCAAATCACCATTTAAAAGCCGCTTAAACTAAAGCCCTAATCTTCCATTTTTGCCCTTATATTCCTTTAATTACATCCCTAAATCCATGAAATACTACCATAGAACTGTGTTTTTGGTCCAAAATCCTTACCTTAACGAAGTTCCCTTGAAATCCCTCTTCCAAAACGTCCAAAATCTCTCAAGCCGAAGTATGAAATGGTGGAATAACTCAAACTCGCGGAATGAAATAACTTATATGTTCTGCCCAGTCCTTTTCGCATATGCAGTACAATACCCACTAATGCGGTACACTCGCCACATCAGCGATTCCGCAAGTGCGGTCCTTCTACCGCATCTGCGGTTTCTGACACCTCCCCTCAAATCTGCATCTGCGGCCATCCCATCAGATATGCGACGCCGCACCTGCGGTCCCCAAACCGCAGGTGCAAAAATATGAGAAGCAGCAACTTCAGCGGCTGCAACACAATCCAATTTTCTCCATTAACCACACGAAATAACCCCGAGGCCCACGGGACCTCAACCAAAAGCACAAACATAACCCAATACCTTATTCAAAGTTGTTCCAATCATCAAAACACTTCGAACAACATCAAATCAACCAAAACACCTCGAATTCAAACCTAAGTTTCTAAAAACTTCCAAATTCCGCTTTTGATAAAAAACCCAACCAACCATATTTGAATAACCTAAATTTTTGCACACACATCCCAAATGACACAACAAAGCTACTGCAACTCTCGGAATTCCATTCTGACCTCTATCTCAAAATCTCGCCTATCAACCGAAAATCGCCAAAATATCAACTTTGCCAATTCAAGCCTAAATCTACTCCAAACCTCCAAAACCTTTTTGGATCACACTCCTAAGTCATAAATCACTTCCCAAAATAACCGAACCATCGGAATTCACATCCGAGCCCTATAACACATAAATCAACATCCGGTTGACTTTTTAAACATAAGCCTTCTTAAAATAGACTAAGTGTCTAAAACTTCACCAAAACCATTCCCGATTTGATCCGACCAACCCGATACCACAAAACGCGGATAACAAAGCATAAAGAAGCAGAAATAGGGGAAACAGAGCGGTAACTCATGAGATGACCGGTCGGGTCGTCACATCCTCCCCAACTTAAACAAACATTCATCCTCGAACGGGTCAAGAAACATAATTGAAGCCTCAAACAGGTGAGGATATCTGCTCTGTATCTCCCTCTCGGTCTCCCAAGTAGCCTCCTCCACGGGCCAACTTCTCCATTGTACTTTCATAAAAGCTATATCTTTTGATCTCAACTTCCGAACCTGACGCTCCAAAATAGTTGCTGGCTCCATATCATAAGTCGAATCACCCTCAAACTGAACCGTGCTGAAATACAGAACATGACACGGATATCCAATAAACATCCGGAGCATGAAACCATGGAACACCGAATGCACACTCGACAAGCTGGGTGGCAAAGCAAGCTCAAAAACCACCTCCCCAAACCTCTGAAGTACCTCAAAAGGCCCAATGAACCGTGGACTCAACTTCCTTTTCTATCCAAAACTCATAACACCGTTCGTGGGAGAAACTTTCAACAGAACCTTCTCACCAATCATGTACGACACATCTCGAACCTTTCTGTTAGCATAACTCTTTTTCCTTGACAGCACTGTATGAAGTCTCTCTTGAATTACCTTCACTTTATCTAAAACATCCTGAACCAAATCTGTCCCTAATAGTCTAGCCTCACTGGGCTCGAACTAACCAACTGGAGATCTACACCGCCTCCCGTACAAAGCTTCATATCGAGCCATATGAATACTCGACGGGTAGTTATTGTTATAAGAAAACTCTGCAAGCGGTACAAACTGATCCCATGACCCTCCGAAATCAATAACATAGGCGCGTAGCATATCCTCCAATATCTGGATAGTGCGCTCAGAGTGCCCGTCCATCTGAGGGGGAAAAGTTGTGCTCAACTGCACCTGAGTACCCAACTCTCGTTGAAAGACTTCCAAAACTGGGAAGTAAACTGAGTGCCCTGATTAGAAATGATGGAAACTGGGACACCATGCAACCGAAAAATCTCCCGAATATATATCTCTTCAAGTCGCTCTGAAGAATAAGTAGTACATATAGGAATGAAGTGCGTGGACTTGGTCAGCCTATCCCCAATCACCCAAATTGCATCGAAATTCTTCAAAGTCCGTGGGAGCCCAACTACAAAATGCATAGTGATCCGCTCCCACTTCTACTCTAGAATATCCATCAGCTGAAGCGAGCCACCCGGTTTATGATGCTCATATGTCACTTGCTGACAATTGAGGCACTGAGCTACAAATCACACAATATCTTTCTTTATTCTCCTTCACCAAGAATGTTGTCTTAGATTCTGATACATCTTTGCGGCTCCTTGTGAATAGAATATCGCGAGCTTTGGGCCTTCTCTAGAATCAACTCCCGAAGCCCATCTACATTGGGCACACAAATTCAATCTTGCATCCTCAACACCCCATCATCTCCTATAGTCACATCTCTGGCATCATCATGCCAAACTCTATCCCTAAGGACGAGCAAATGTGGACCATCATACTGGCGCTCTCTGAAGCACTCATATAAGGAAGACCGAGAAACCACACAAGACAATACTCGACTGGGCTCCAAAATATCCAACCTCACAAACCGATTGGCCAAATCTTGAACATCAACCGCAAGAGGTCTCTCCCCAACTTGAATATATGCCAGACTCCAATACTCACTGTGTTTCGGCTCAAAGCATCGGCTACCACATTAGCCTTCTTCGGATGGTACAATATAGTGATGTCATAATCCTTAAGCAACTCCAACCACCTCTACTACCTCAAATTAAGATCCTTTTGCTTGAAAAAATGCTGATGACTGTAATGATCAGCGAATACCTCACAAGATACGCCACAAGATAGTGCCACCAAATCTTTAACGCGTGAACTATGTCAACCAACTCCATCATGAACGGGGTAGTTCTTCTCATGGGGCTTCAACTGAATAGAAGCATAGGCTATAACTCTACTCTCCTGCATCAACACATAACCAATCCATACTATCGAAGCATCACAATACACGGTATATAAACCTGAAGGTGATGGCAAAACCAACACTAGAGCTGTGGTCAAGGCTGTCTTGAGCTTCTGAAAGATCTCCTCACACTCGTCCGACCATATAAATGAAGCACCCTTCTGAGTCAACTTGGTCAAGGGCGATGCGATAGATGAGAATCACTGAACAAACCGGCAATAATAGCATGTCAAAGCAAGAAAACTACGAATCTCTATGTCTAAGGACAGTCTGGGACAACTCTGAACCGCCTCTATCTTCTTTGGGTCAACCTGAATTCCCTCACTAGACACCACGTGTCCCAAGAATGCCATTGAATTGAGCCAGAACTCACACTTGGAGAACTTTGCATAAAGTTTCTCCTCCCTCAATCTCTACAACACAACCCTCAAATGCTCCACGTGCTCCTCATGACTACGCGAATATACCAGGATATCATCAACGAAAACTATGACAAATCAGTCAAGATAAGGCTGGAACACGCTGTTTATCAGATGCATGAATGTCGCTGGGGCATTGGTCAGCCCAAAAGACATAACTAGGAACTCATAGTGACTATACCTAGTCCTGAAGGCCATTTTAAGAATATTCGAATCCCCGATCTTCAACTGGTGATAACCTGAACGGAGATTAATCTTGGAGAATACCTTCGCTCCTTGAAGTTGGTCGAATAAATCATCAATGTGAGGTAAATGATACTTGTTCTTAATTGTTACCTTGTTCAATTGCCTATAATCAATGCACATTCTCATTGTGCCATCCTTCTTCTTCACAAACAGAACCGGCGCACCCCAAGCTGACACACTAGGTCAAATGAAGCCCCTTTCAAGGAGTTCCTGAAGCTACTCCTTTAACTCCTTCAACTCTGTTGATGCCATATGACACAGTGGAATAGAAATGGGCTCCGTTTCTGGCACCAGGTCAATACCAAAATCAATATCCCTGTCCGGTGGCATGCCCACCAGGTTTGCAAGAAATACATCAGGGAAATCCCTCACAACTGGAACAGAATCAATACTGGGAGTCTCAGCACCCACATCCCTCACAAAGGCAAGATACGAAATACAAACCTTCCCAACCATATGCTGGGCCTTCAAGAAAGAGATCACTCTACTAGGAATGTAATCAGCACTCGTTGCCTCTCAATCTATAGCACACCCGATATAGCCAATGTGACTGTCTTAGCATGAAAATCTAAAATAGTGATAGTCAATCCATGCTTAGAATGACATTGAAATCTACCATACTCAATAATAAAAGATTAACTCGGGTCTCCAGACCCCCAATAGTCACCACACACGACCGGTACACACGATTTACTACAACAGTATCGCCCACCGGGGTAGATACATGAACAAGTAAAGCAAGAAACACACGGGGAGTACACAAATAATGAGAAAAGTATGATGACACATAAGAATAGGTTGAACCGGGATCAAATAATACAGAGGCATCTCTATGGTAGACTGAAACAATACCTGTAATAATAACATCGGAAGCAATATCATTGGGTCTGCTTGGAATAGCATAGAAACGGGCCTGACCGCCCCCTGATCGACCTCCCCCTCTGGGGTGACCCCTGGCTGACTGACCCCTACCTCTAACTGGCCGGGCGGGTGGTGGTGGAGCAACTAGCACTGAAGCTGGTGACTGGCCCCTCTGCTGGATGAACTAGAAACATGACGGGGACATTGCCTCCACATGTAGCCCATCTTGCCACACTCGTAACAACTTCCAGGTGCTGGAGAAGGGGACTGATGGGAACCCCTTGGATCAGAGTGGCCAGCAGATGCACTCGGCATAGAAGAGCCCTGCACAGATGGAGCACGAGATGAGATCTGAGCTAGGAGGGCACTAAGTGACGAATGGCCTTAGTGTGAACTGTGGGAACCATGAACCAATGACGCCTCTTGATTACTTGAACGATCAAACTGACCATGTCGGAACTGTCGGCCTCTGCCGTGCTGAAACTGGCCCCTTAAAGGAGAACCACTGTAGCTATCAGATCCTTGAGGTATCTAAGAATACGGAGCTGATAAGTAAGACCATCGACAAACCTCCTGATCCTCTCTCAATCTATCGGGACCAACCAGATGTCACGACGATCCAACTCAGAGAATCACTACTCATACTGTAATACGGTCATGTCCCCTTGACGCAACCACTCAAACTATTTATGCAACTCCTTTCTGCAAGACTGTGGTACATACTTCTTAAGAAAGAGAACATAGAACTGCTGCCAGGAAAGGGGTGTTGCACCAACAGGCCTACCTCTCTCAAAATCCTCCCACCAAGTGAAAGCATGTCCTGAAAACTGATAGGTAGTGAAAGCTACTCTGCTGGTCTCCAGAATACCAGATGTACGAAGCATCCTATGACACTTGTCCAAAAAGCCCTAGGCATCCTTGCCCTCTGTCCCACTGAAGGTCAGATGCTGGAGTTTGCCAAATCTCTCCAACCTAATTTGCTCATCCTCTGGCATGACTGGTACTACATAGTCCTAACCAGCTGTGACCAACTGAGTTAGATGTGCCCCCAGCGTTTGAAGTCCCTACACGACCTGCTCAGGTGTGCGGGCGGTGGGAGTATGACTGCCTCTCCCGACCTTTGAAGTAGCTGCGACTGAAGTGGCTGAAACCGCCTAAGCTAGGCCAGTGAAAACCGATAAGATCTGAGCCAAGGCCTCCTGAAGACCCGAAATCACAATAGGCACAGCTGGTGTTGATGGGGTGTCCACAGCTGGGACCTGGTCCTGAACTGGGGCAGCTGGTGGATCTGCTGGTGCTGCCCCTGTTGCTCTACCGCTACCACGACCACGTCCTCGGCCTCTGGTGACCAAAACTGGTAGCACTAGTGGTCGTCCACCCTGTTCGGTAGCTCGTGTACTCACTATCTGTGATAGAATAGAATAACAGAAGTTTAGTACTCGGATCAACAAGATCGCACGATAAGAATTTCAAGAATACGAAGTTTTTCCTAAAGGTTCTACAGCCTCTCGAGGATAAATACATACGTCTCTGTACCGATCTGCGAGACTCTGCTAAACCTGCTCATGACTTGTGAGACCTATGTAACCTAGGCTCTGATACCAACTTGCCACGACCCTATTCCCGTACCCGATAGTGATGGCGCCTCTCATGAAGACAAAGCCATCCAACTAAACCCAATTCACTTGTTAAAGCAGTTAAACAATATAAAAGCAGTCTAAAACATGGGTTAATGATAATAAGTAGCGGAAATACAACATGATGCAGCCTTAACCGGGGTGTCACAAGTCACGACAATCTAACAATACCAAATCCTCAAATATAACTACAGAGTTTTAAATAATAAATTAAGACCATAAAAGAAGATAGAGATGAGCTCCAGGCTGCAAATGCTAATAGCTACCTAAAGACTCCTCGAAGATCCGCCTGAAGCTGGAATGAATCAGCACTCGGGACCGGGACCAGCTACGCCTGAATCAACACATAGAGTGCAGGGAGTAAAGTGAGTACTCCAACTCAATGAGTAACGAATATAATTAATGACTGAAAGTAAGAAAACACGTAAGGCACAAGACATTCTATAATGAAGCAATAAAATTATTTAAAAACAATAAACAGTGAAAAGTCAAATAAAAATTCTCTTACAACAAGTAAACAAGTAATTATGGGAAGTAATCAAATAGAAGTTCGCCCCTCGGGCACAGTAACACCACATCCGCCCCTCGGGTAACATCTTAGAACAATTACAGCCCCTCGGGCTCAACTCACATCACAATGGGTACCCGTGCTCACTGGGGGTGTGCAGACTTCCGGAGGAGCCTCTTATGGCTCAACCGCAATAACAAGTCATCTCGTGGCATCAAATCTAGGCCCTCAACATCCAATCAGTATCAGTATTTCCTCACAACATAGGCCCTCGGCCTTACTCAGTCAAAAATCCTCAACAAGCCCCTCGGGCAACAGTAAAGCAATGTTCCTCAGCCCAAACATCATTTAAGTATCAAAACTAAGTAAAAATGCCTGAGTTGTAAAACGGTGGAAAATAACATGACTGGGTTCAAGTAGTAAGTTAAAGTAGTGAGGAAATATCAATTAAAAGCCCCGAAGAATTCAAATAGTTGGCAATCAGCCCAAACAATAATGATAGCAAATAAGTTTACGTCAAATACACGATAAAATCATTAACCGGGACGGACCAAGTCACAATCCCCAATAGTATACGACCCCACCCTCGTCAACAAGCATGTGTCTCACCTCAACATAGCACTACGATGTGCAATCTGGGTTTTCAAAACCTCAGAACATCATTTATAATCATTACTCACCTCGAACCAGATAAATCTCTAGCCCGCGTTACCCTCGAACCGGCCTTCACGTGCATAGAATCTATCCAAAATCAGAACGAGGACATCAAAATATGCCAAGGGAACAAAGCCCAAGCAAAGACAATCAATAAAGGGCACAAATCCCAAAATTACCAAAACCAGACTCACGGGCCCACGTCTTAAAATTCAAAAATTTACACCAATATATTCCTTGTCTCCCCACAAGTCTATACATATCAAGAACACTAAAATCGAATTCCAAATGACCCCTCAAATCCTCATTTAAAAGCCTCTTAAACTCAAGCCCTAATCCTCCATTTTTGCCCTTTAGTTCCTTTAATTACAGCCCTAAATCCATGAAATACTACCATATAATTGTGTTTTATGACCAAAATCCTTACCTTAATGAAATTCCCTTGAAATCCATCTTTCAAATCATCCAAAATCTCTCAAGCCAAAGTAAAAAATGGTGGAATAGCTCAAACTCATGGAATGAAATAACGTATACGTTCTGCCCAGTCTTTTTTGCATAATGAAATAACTTATACCCACTTTTGTGGTACCGCATTTGGGGTTACTTCTCCGCATTTATGGAAGTCACTTTAGGGACCAATTACCGCATTTGCGATCCGCTCGCCGCATCTGCGATTCTGCAGGTGAGGTCCCTCTATCGCATTTGCGATTTCTGACTCCTCCCCTCAAATCTACATCTGCGGCTATCCCACCACATATGCGATGCTGTACCTGTGGTCCCCAAATCGCAGGTGCGAAAATATCAGATGCAGCAACTTCAGCAGCTGTAACACAATTCAATTTTCTCCGTTAACCACCAAAAATCACCTCGAGGCCCCCGGGACCTCAACTAAAAGCACAAACATAACTAAATACCTTATTCAAACTTGTTCCAATCATCAAAACACTTCAAACAACATCAAATCAACCAAAACACCTCGAATTCAAGCCTAAGTTTCTAAAAACTTCTAAATTCTACTTTTGAATATACCTAAACTTTTGCACACACATAACAAATGACAAAACAAAGCTACTGCAACTCTCGAAATTCCATTCCGACCTTTATATCAAAATCTTGCCTATCAACTGGAAATCGCCAAAATATCAACTTCGCCAATTCAAGCCTAAATCTACTCCAAACCTCCAAAACCTATTCCGATCACACTACTAAGTCATAAATCACTTCACGAAGCTAACCGTATCATTGGAACTTACATCCAAGCGCTCTAACACATAAGTCAATATCTGACTGATTTTTCCAACTTAAGCTGTCTTAAAAGAGACTAAGTGTCTCAAACTTCACTAAAACCATTCTGGATTTGATCCGACCAACCCGATACAACAAAAAACGGATAACAAAACATAAAGAAACAGAAATAAGGGAAACTGAGCGGTAACTCATGAGACGACTGGACGGGTCATCACAAGGCCTTCCACTTTTCTTTAGCGCCTTGCCAAGTACAGAACCCTCGTTGGGTGATTCCCTCTTCACAGTGCATATCCTCCATCAATTCGGAGAAAACTCCCTTGACTTTATTTTGTAACTTGAGATACACTTGACCTCAAAGTTGCTTGCTTCAAGTCGTCCGGGATGCACTCTCCCTTAATGAATTCTTGTCACCCTATTAAATTTCTAAATTATCTGCCCCATTTTCACATAATTCTGGATTTAAGAGATCTCAAAATCGCTATACTTACTTCCCTCAAATGTCCCTATCACCTCCAAAATTGTTTCATTTCTCCATGATTAGTTTAAATTTTAAGACCAGGCCTAGAATTATGCGTGCATGTCATCTCACTAGAGTCAGCAGGAAAATAACTACAAAAGGAAAAGAGAACTAAAAAACAGAAAACAAGAAATTGTATTAGACAATCGGTAAAAGGGTTTTAACAACAATACAAGAAAAATAAACTGGGGTACAACCTTGGAACAACTGTAGATAACACTAAGTGAGTTATTACGACTAAAGGAACTGGGCAAAATAGAAGGATAGAAGCGTTTGAGTCACAAGACAATGTTCGTATTACAACCCTAAAAATAGCCAGGACAACTGAAATGACACCAAAATAAACCACCAAAAACTCCTTCCAGTCAAGCAAGAGATGGAGCATCTTTCCAATTACCAAGCACGACATCTTAGCCACTGAGTTCTGCATCAACATTACTAGGACCTTCACAAGTCTTCATCACATTGACTTTAGCAAACTGCATTTGGGTCGCTTTTGCCGGCTCTTCTTAAGATCAACCTCTGATAGCGCTGAAAGCTTTGCAGCACGTGGACCTCATAGGATCTCTGAAGAATTCTCATGCATCAATGAGCTTTTGAATTGCTTTTTTCAGATGCCAACACTTTTTTTGTGTTGTGACCCGGGGCATCAGAGTAATGTGCGCACCTTTGAGAAAAATCAAACTTCTTTGGAATGGGGTTTGGCATTTTTATCTTATTCGGCTTCAACATGTCCAATTTCCTCAGCCTCTGAAATAGACTGACATATGGTTCTCCAATAGGAGTGAAAGACTATTTTTGTTGTTGTCTTTTCATTTTGTACTCTGGCCTCGGTTAGAACCTTTTGCGGGTAGGTGGTTGATATGATTCAGGGGGAAGGTAAGACATTTTTGGAAGTGATGCGGGCCATCATGGGCCTCATGGATGTGGAGCATATGGTGGTGCATTGCGGATGGGGTATTAGGCAAGTGATGCACAATTTTGGGGGTTCTGTGGAAAGAAGTAGCAGTGGGAGGATTATCTAGTGCACAGGGATATCCATGGGGTCGATATTGAGGCTGAAAGCATTGAGCAGGAATGCCCACCGGATCATCTTTTCTATTTCTTTTTCTTCTACCCAAACTTATTGAGATATTCTGAATGTCTTTTGTAGTATCTTCCAATGCCGAATAACTCATGATTTTGCCTGACTTGATTCCTTCTTCTACCATCTCCCCATTTTTATCACATCACTGAAAGGTTTACCCAAGGCCGAAATCAAATGACAGAAGTAGGTGGCCTCTGGGCTTGTAGGAAAAGTTCAACCATTTTTTCTCCACCAATCGGGGACTGACTCGAGCAGCTTGCTCCATCCATCTGAGCCCAAACTCCCTAAAGCTTTCCTCCACTTTTTTTCCATCATTGATAGGGAAGAGAGGTTAGGGGTAATCTTTATATTGTATTGAAAATGTAGAACAAAATCTTGAGCCATGTCGCCCAATGTATGCCACATACTGACATCTTGACAATTATGCCATTCCAAAGATGCCCAGTCAAGCCCTCACTAAAATACGCCATCAACAAATCATCTTTTTCGCCAACACTTCTCATTTTACTGCGATAACCCATCAGTTGAGCTACCGAATCTCCACACCCATCATACAAGTTAAAGTTTGGCACTTTAAACCCCGTGGGCAGGCTAACATTAGGGAACATACACAATTCTTTATAAGATATGTTAACCTGGTCTCCCATCCATTGCATTCTCCTTAAGGGTTGTGCTATACCATTCAGCTTCCTGGATATCTCATCTCGCCCTTCTTTTCATGTGACGTTTACATTTTCAATATGAGGCTCATTCCGATGGTTCTGATTGTATAAGTCAGGAACCTTGTAGGCAACCTCTGAGGGGTAATATTGTGAATCACGAGCTTTGAGTAGGTATACATTGCTGGGGATAATAGATATGACAGGAGCTGAGGAGGTAATTGGAGGACGAGTGATTGAGCTACTAGGGTGGTTGGGAAAGCTGTGATAAGCGGATGGATTTGGAGAGCATGGGGGATCATCTAGCACTATGACCGGGGTTTGGGTAAGGGTAGAGTCTAAAAAGCTATGTGGTTGCAGGGGTGGTCCCTTCGCAATCATCCAAGCCTAATACATGTCTATCATGTGTTGTCCTAACATCCTTACCTCATCAGCCAACCCAGTGTCCTGTTCAACCAATTGCTTTCGGGCACCTGTATCAACCAACTCAATTCTGTTGTTGTCTGCCATTTCCTCTTGACTTTAAGTTGTAGAGAGGAGTTACCGCTTTAAGAACCACAAACCAACCACCCTTCTCTATGAAGATAACAAAATGAAGTCGTCACATTAGCGTTAGGGCATTTAACATACGATAATCTTACATTATGTGCAATGCACCTAGCCACAGTTATCGGTTCCAAAATGACTTCAAGGGTACGAAGGTTAGTTGTCATCATTCCAATTTGTTCATTTCAATCCTCTCTTTTCTTTGCTGTTCAAGCACTTGCTTACTCATTTTCCTTCCTCTCTCTTTTTTCTAATTATTACTCTTTTCTTTCCTCTCATTTCTTACATCCCTTAATTTCACCTTTTTTTTAATAATAACATAAAAAATGATTCGATCGAACCCTATGTAGGTTGCCTACGTATCATGACGCCGCATGAATCAGATCTTTGCGTAGTTCGAAAAGAAAGGAATAAAGTAAACAAACCAACGTCGTCTTTTTCTCTTTCTTTTTTTTTTTGCCTTTTTTTACCTTAGTGACTATTCTGATAAGAAAAGAGAAATAAAAGAAGCAAATCTTTTTTTTTTAAATTTCTAAACTAAATGTTCTATAACCTATTCTAAACTCAAGCTTAACGAGCATATATATATTTTTTCGTTTTGAAACAAACACTCTATGGGAAATTATTAAGGAAAAAAACTTACAAGAGAAAAATATTTTTTGATTTTTTTTTTAGGAAGAAAATCTAAACAATAAACCAAAGAAAAATATTTTGAATTTTTATTTTTTATATCGTTGAAGAAAGATTTCAAAATGGGAAATTTCGGATTTCGATTACCTAAGAAAGAAACTTTAAAGATAAAGATAAAGTATGTTGTTTTCTTTTTCTTCTATGTGCAATGTCCTAGAGTTCTAGTAAAAATAAAAGATTTTTTTTTAAAGGTCATCAATTTCTCAAAGAAGAAACTCAAAAGAAATTCTTTTTGAATTTTTGGAATTAATATCTTAAAGAAAATTTTTAAAGAGATACTAAAAGAAGATTCCTTTACTTAGCCTTTTATTTTTTATTTTTTGTCTTGATGTACTAAAAGAAAATATAAAAGCAATTTTTATTTTGTGTTCTTTTATTTTGGCAATCCGCTAGGCAAGCGCCTAGGGCTAGATTTTTATTAATAAAAGAAAAGAAAAAATATAACAATTAGGAAAAGTAGAAATAAGGGGGACAATAGCACCAGTATTGTTACCCATATGCCTTGGCTATATAATCACTCCTCTGCGCCTCACATTACCTTATGATGACAGCCTCATGTAGATGATTCACGGTGTAGCTACCTGCAAAGTCCCACGAGGACATATAATCTCATAGCCATGTGGATATTTTTCCAAAGGCATAGGACCAAGGCAACGCAAACCAGGCTAAACCTTACCTTACTAATCCTATTGACGCATAAAAATATCCTTACCTACTAGCAAGTATGTAAAAAATAAGAACTCGAACGCACTAAATATTCAATGACCATCACAGAGTTTATAACATACTCTATGATGATATTACAAATGAGTATACTAAGAAAGTGGTAGAATAAAATCAAGATGGAATTAAATTGTTGTCCCTTCTTGCCCAAACTTGTAATTTCTTCAATTTGTAATTCTTTTTTATCACCATCACAATTCTTCAAAATGTCTTCAAAATTCATGACTTCTTTTTTGAACGGTTAGATCTCGTAAATGTTGTTCGTGCAGCCTGTTTTTGTTTGGCAACTCTCATTGGGAGGCGCCTAACGATTGACTCCTCATTCACCTAGCCGTCCCAACTGTGCTTCCTTGTGTGAGCCTTCTTCTTTTGTCCACTGTGCATAGGTGATAAATCACCTTTCCTTGCTGCCTCTACCCGGCACTGCTGTACATTGCATCTTCCTCACCTTCTTCATAAATATCTCTTCCCAAGTTTACAGGATTTGGCATTTCTTGAAGAAGATCTTGAGACACCAAAGCTGTTCCATCTTCTTCATTGTCTTGCCTTTTATTGCTGGATCTATTTACCCTTCCAGTGCTAGCAACCTGAGATGTAGTCAGAGAGTGTAGTGGCTTGGTACTTATCATCGCATCAAGTAGATTTCTGTCGTCCATTGTGATTGCATTTGGCTAGTTGCTGCTGTCCAACAGTTGAAGGTGTTACAACAGCTCCTGCAATGCTTGCAGTCTGCTGCTGCTGTTGTTCATAAATTGTACCTGCAACTGCTGCCTCTAAACTGTCTAAAGCTACAGTGTTGACCAAAAGTTGTTGATGCTGCTGCTTAGCAATTGAAAATGCTGCAGTGTTTTGCTTCTTAACATTTGATATGGCTGCTGCTCCTGAAGTTTTTTCATGCATCTGCTGCTTCCCAGATACAACATTAACAACACCAGCTGGAATAACTTACTTTGTAGATGTTGTTGTAGGTCGACAATCAGCATTAATACAACCTGATATTAAAAATAGCGTGTTTGCTTCCTTCTGCTGCTGCCCAGATTCAGCATTAATACCAACTGATGTCGTGGGTTATGATGTTGCTGCTGCCCAATATCAGTATTACCATCGCATCCAATAACATTCTTGACCATCAAACTAGCAGTTGTTCTGTTTTTTTCAATGTGTTGCTGCCTATTTGTAGGGATAAAAACTGGCGCCTTCACATTGAGCTTGTTGGTTGAGTTCAACTTTGAAGATCTGCTAATTTTTGGCAAGGCAGGTGGGCCAAATGAATGCATCTCCTCATCTCCACTACATCGCTCACCTTCGTCAGTCGAATCCCCTGCAAAGCCAGCTCCCCCGTCTTCATCATCATCATCCTCACATTGGCCATCCCATAGTTTGGATTTAATTGCCATCTCCCTCACACTTCCTTTAACAAATTCGTTATTGTTTCCGTTGACAACACTAACTTCCCAGGATCACCACCATACTCTCCAAACGATTCCAAAGATTGTGATGGTACTTTATAGACGGATATGTTCAAAGTCACTACTGGTTATTTACCTATATTGGTATGTGCTGCCATTGCATTCTGGGCATCCTTGATGATCTTTTCGATATGAGGGCTTGAGAAATGCAATGAATGTGCATTGGAGCTTTGTGCTTGGGTGCCCGTTAGCTCCTCAACAAATGGAACAATGTCCTTTGATGCATTTATTTTAATTCTAGACTTCTGCTGGTTTTTTCCTCTGCTTTGAGCTCTTTGTTGCCTATTTGTTGGGCTTGCATTTATCTCCTCCTGTTGCAAAATGCCCACAATATCTTCCTGCTCATTGTTCAAAGTTTCAAAGGTGTTTGAGCACCTAACTTTCTTTGATTTAGCACCTCGTGCATCTTTAGAACTTTCTGCCTCATTCTGCTTTCTATCACCTGGAGATTTTGATGTGCGAGTTGATGTATGAGATCGATTAACCATTGTCCAATCTAGGTCTTTGATTGTTGCATTTGCTTGCCCATTGCAGCTACTGTGGCAGCTGTCCCTTTATCAAAATTCACATTAGCATCTTCCAATCCATCGGATCGTGCACCAATATTTAGTTCTCCAGCTTCAAAGGTACTTGCAGTTATTGCATCATTTTCTTGTGTATGGGCGTTAACTCCAATTCCCTCCTCCTTAGAGATCTGCTGCTCAGTTCCCTTAGCGTCTTAACCAACATCTGTAACTTTGGTAGCCTTAGGTATATTAACTGGAGTCATCATACCTGTTGCATTAACCAAATCATGCTACTCTATAACACCTTCACGTGCCCTGCTTCCCTCACCAACAATACCTTTATGCATTTGTGTAGTTGTGCCCAAAGCTGAGAACATCCTTCCCAACACTGTAGTAGCATGTATGTCCTTCAAAATTGTATCACCTCCTGTTCCCTTAAACTCTGTACTAGCTTCCCTACGTGACTGTCCAGCGGCTATTTTTTCCATGCTATTTCGATCACCAGTAGAATCCATTGAGACTGGACATGAATTACTCTGCCCAGCTACAGCTACATGATGAGAAAAACTAGCAATAGCTGTTTCAATAGGAACCAAAGCCGTAGTAGAAAGAGCTGCTACATGTGATGTCTTGATCGGTTTTTCAGCGTGTTCAAATTTAGGAGTATCCACAACTGATGCTTTATTCAGCTCATCACATCCCTGCTGGCTAGGTATGTCGAAGCATCAATTAGTTTTTGTGCAGTTGACTTCTCCACTGGGTCAACACATACAACAATTGGATCTCGAGTTGCTTTCAAAGCAGCAGTAGCCTCCAAATTTATACCAATTCTCTGGTCAAACAGTGCTGCAACACCAGATGCACCAGTAGCACCAATTTCAATAGTTAGCCCAGTAGCAGCAGGTGCATTAATTATTTTTTCTATGTTAGTTCGATCAGCAGTAGCTTCCAAAGGGTCACTCTGCCCAGCTACAACTACATCATGAGTAGCCTTAGCATTAACTTTTCCATCATGTTCATTCAAACCACTTCTTTCATTTAAAATTGTCTTAAATTTCCTCTGTATTTCTCACCAGGAATTTGATCTTCCTCAGTCTGAGCATCATCATGATTTTGTTTCAAAAGAATTCGGCATGTAGTCTCATCGCGGCCCTGACGCTTGCAACTATTACAATACAAAGGTAATTTATCATAGGCGATTTCCTGAAACAATTCCAAAACATTTCCAGAATTTTTGTCAACACTTTTAACTCTCACACGAGTAGGGTGTTTGTCCATTAAGTCTAAAATCTCCCTGACACTAGCTGTGCTAGGTTTGGAGTTAGTTTGTGTTGCCTTATCAACACCAATTGGTTTTCCTACAGCAGATGCAATAGACAACAATGAAGGCATCGCAAACAAATCTAGTGACAGATTCAACATCGATATCCAAACCGCTGCTTTTGTTGTTTCTTCCTTTGGGTTATAACCAATCGTCCATGGAAATACACGATATTGATGTTGAACACCCTTATACAGCAGATAATTAACAGAGCGAGATAAAGCAATTACATAATCATCATAACGATCAAACCTTAGCAGTAATTGTCTTGGTGCGACTAAACCGATGATACATGGTCCTTGTTTCAGTTATAAACCTAATAAATTTTCATCGAAGATCCTCCCTCTATGACAGGAGTACAAATTGATCAAACTGATAGCTAGGTGGATTAGCATAAAAATCTACTAGGGAGCACCAATGTTGTTTAAAAGTTGTATTAATCAATCCAAACTTTAAATTGACATGCTATTTTGAAAGGAAGCAATATTCGAAAAGAAGGCCTTTAGCATCGACTTCTATGGGTTTTGTGCTGGGACCACCTCCTGTATGCACAAGATGTGCATACTGTAGTATGAGTACAATCTACTCCATGTACTCTATAAGTGTCGAGCCTAATCTCGACGAATTGGTGACGAGGCTAAGGCGGTTACATTAATGTGTACGCAATAATAATAATAATAATAATAATAATAACAACAATAATAATAACAGAAGAGACATGAATAGACGTAAAGCAACAGGTAATTCATATCAACGAACTCAAAATCAACTAGAAGAGAGTCCCAGGAGATGTGACACTTTTGGTGAATATCACTGCTCTCTATGATATTAATAGCCTGTTTCGCCAAGCTTCTCCCCAGTTAAAAGTGTTTTTTTTATAAGAAAAGTGCTTTTTGGTTAAAGCAGAAGCAATTTTGACTTTTATTCCTACCAAAAATACCCTTTGCAAAATATTATATATACCAAAATACCCTTACTTAGTTTAAACTATTAAGTAATATAAAATGACTTTAAAAAATAAACTTTCATATTTACTGAATGATTTTTTGATATATTTAAATTATCTTGAAATCATAAAGTACTTTTCAATTTTACTTTATTAATTATATATATATATATATATAAATATATATATAATGTACTATATTTCTAAATTATAACAAAATTTTCAAAGGTGCATCGTGGCAATGAACATAAAGTTTTTGGACATTAAGTTTCCCATTTTGTATTTTATTTGTTTTCATCAGTAGCTTTGCCCTCCCATGCCAACAATTAAGACAATCAAAGATACATTATTTGTTATAGCCTTCTAATTATAACATAATTTTTTTTATATTTTTATGTCAACTCCAAATATATAATGTTAAATGAATACTATAAATTGGTGGAATTCAAATACATGAAAGCACCATACCTAAAGGGGGAACCCATTGCAGCTTCTGCTCCTTTTTTAATCTACAACTTTTATACGATTTACTGGGTTAGTTGGTTCGAGTCCGGAGAGATTTCACAGTGAATTGAGACACTTAGTCTTTTAATTGAAAGCTTAAGTTTGAAAACGTTGACCGAATGTTGACTTATGTATAAACGACCACAGCTTTGAATTTTCATTGTTCTGTTAGCTCCGTTAGGTGATTTTGGACTTAGGAGCGTGTCTGAATTGTGATTTGGAGGTCCGTAGTAGAACAAGGCTTGAAATTGTAAAAGTTGGAAGTTTAGAAAGTTTAAACGGGAGTGGAATTTTTTATATCAGGGTCAGATTGGATTTTGGAAGTTTGAGTAGGTCTGTGGGTTCATTTGTGACTTGTGTGAAAAATTTGAGGTCAATCAGACGTAATTTGATAGAATTTGACATTATTTGTAGAATTTGAAAATATCAAAGTTCATTAGGCTTGAATTTGTGTGCAGTTCGTGGTTTTGATGTTGTTGGAGGTTATTTGAGAGTTCCACTTAGTTTGTATGATATTTTGTGACTTGATGGTATGTTTGGTTAAGGTCCCGGCCTCGGGTGAGTTTCGGGTGGTTAACAGATCATTTATGGAATTAGCATGTTAGCTGAAAACTGCTGATGTATTTTTCTAGTTTCCCTTTACGTGTTTTGGGACTTGATGGTATGTTTGGTTAAGGTCCCGACCTCGCGTTCGCGAAGGATGTCTATGTGCTGTGGGAGTTTTGTTCTTCGCATTCGCAAAGAATGTGATGTGGACGCAAAGGTTTGTGTTGTGAGTGAATCGCGAAAACGAGATGAGGAACGCATTTGTGAAGAATAAATAAGGTAGCTGGGGACCCCGTACTATTGGTCTACGCGTTCGCGACTGAGGGACCGCATTCGCGATGAGTAAGTTCAGCAAAGCTTCGCGTTCTCGAGTCAGTGGACACGTTCGCGAAGGGTTAACTTGATGGGTCAATTAGAGTGTTCTAGCAAACACGAGGGTTAGGTCGCGTTCGCGAATGAGGCGTATCTGGACAGATTTAAAAGATTCAAAACGAGGGTTTCGAGTTCTTCTCATAAAATTGAATTGGTATCTCGGTAGAAGACGATTTTTGTAGAGATTCTTGCGTGCGTGTTGGGGCAAGTGATTCCTATCTAATCTTTTTCAAATTCCATGATTATGATTTTAATTCCTTCATCTAATTTCTGGTTTGAGGCACAAAATTAGGAAAAATGAGCAAGAGTTCTTGGACTAGATTGTTGGAGGTTTTCAATGGGGTTTTGTTATCGGATGTGAGTGCTAAATGCTATTGGTACTCAGTCTTAGTTTTTACTCGAATATCATACCTGAGTCTCTATTATTCTTGTTGATACATCATATTACTACTATTTGGGCTGATTTTCTTATTTTCTGAGATCCCGAGAGACTGGAGAGATTGATGACTGAATGAGGCCGAGGGCCTGATTGCGAGGATATTGAGAGGATCGGGCTGCATGTCATGCCATGTTCCATTGATTTATGCCATGATTGGCTTGATATAGAGCTTCGGTTGTAAGATCCCCTTCCGAGTCTGTACATACCAAGTGAGAGCAGGTACCTACTAAGTGCGAGAGCTGAGTGCCAACTGTTGAGTAACCGTGAGGAATGAGTTGTTGTGAGGAATGAGTGATTGTGAGGTTGGAGTGATTAGGAAGATTGAGTGATTGTTTCCTGAGAGGATATATATGATTTCATTGTTGTTGCGCACAATTGCCATATATTCCTGTTTTGAGAACTTCTGAAAGACATTTTTATCCAGTTTTACTTGAATTTGGCATGAATAAACTAATTTGACTTAATTTCCAGATTTGAAATCATGTCTATTTTAATGTTGAGACCACCGAAAATTAACTATAACTCTGTAACTCATCACCATCTTTCAGTTCCTTATTTATTATGATTACTTACTAAGTTGGTTGTACTCACGCCACACCCTGCACTGTGTGTAGATCCAGGTATTTTTCTGGATACAGTGGGCATTGATATCATGCATGGTTCATTTGCGGAGATTTACGAGATAGCTGCCCGACGTTCGCAATCCTTGTTTCTCCTTCCCTATCTTTTCCTTTTGTTGTATTTAGATCCAGAATCTTCTACATATTTCACTTCTAGACTTGTGACGTATAATATGCTCATGGGCTCAGTGACACCCCGATATTGGGAGTTATTTTCTTCACTTGTATTTTGGGTTTTACCCCTGTTCATGAAAATTTTTCTTATCTAAAATTTCCTTATTCATTTCTGTTAAATATTGAATCTTTTTTTGGAAATGTTGGGTTTCCTAAAACCATCGATAGGCGCCATCATGATAGGTTAGGATTTGGGCCATGACACCTTGGAGTAAAAAATGGGCCTAAACAACATCGGTATATTGATCGGGAAAATCTACTTTGCACATTTAATGTAGAGGCCACAATTCTTCACACAACAAAAAACTTATACAAAAAAGGAATAATGTCAAATGTTTAGCTAAACAAAAAATTATTTGACGCATTTCTTTGCTTATGGAGAAATAGAAAATAGAGAATTATTAATTGTACCCATAGAAGCCCAAATGCTCCCGTTTCTAGACTGAACTTTACACCAACTATTCACTCCAAAGTGCACCACACTTATTTGACAAGATATACCAGTTTGAAGATCTATTTTCGAACAAAAATAATAAGCTAAATTGCACCATCGGGATCATGATGGCGTCTAACATTTCACTTTATATGCAAGCCAATGTTAGAATAGTTTCTAGCCATTTTTAACAGTTCATATTTAATTAATAACCAAGAGACTGAAATAATTGAGAAAACCACAACAACCGCAATAACTAGATACAATTCCAAAACTGGTATCGCAAATACATGAGCGTCTAAGATACTATAACATGACGGTCCAGAATAGATCATATGGAAAATATGGCGGTTCAAATTAGAAGACAAACAACCTTACATAAGGAAAACATTAGTATGTACTTGTATCAAGCATTATACTAAATATTGTCTGCGCCTATGTTTGTTTACTTTTCTTGTTATAGATAAATTGTCGTAATCCATATATGAGATTTTAACACTGTTAGTCCCTTTGTAAAGAATTTTTATATAAATAGAATCACTTTTGCTTTATTTTAAAAATAAAACATTGATTTACGGTTAAAGTAGTTTTCAAGATTATTTACATGGCATTTAATTTCTTAAACGTAAACACTAGGTACAATTCAAGGGATGATTGAACCATATTAATTTATCGGAAAGGGTCTAAACTACCCCTATCATTTGATAAATCGTTATAAATACTCTCCATCCATCTATCGGTTCACAAATATATACCATGTTAATTTTATTAATAAATAACCATCGCGTCTAATGCAAAAAATAATGGGCCTTAGATTTAACGAGGTGATATTTTTTTACTGGGACACGTGTCCTTTTCGGCAAAAAATCAAACATGGATCTCATTTCAACCCTTTAATGGATCCGACTTTACCCGGGTCAAAACATTTACGTTAGCCCATCTATTTGAACCCAATTTACTTCAACAAAGCTTCAGCTAATTCATGTTCTCTTGTTGAATTGCTTTCTGAACATGCCATTAATGTATGGCCAAGTTGACTAAGACGTCCGCGTGGAAATAGACTCGCTCTCAAAACTGCCCGCATACCACCACTCGACAAGATTCGTGAGGATGTAACGACCCGGCCGGTCATTTTGAGAGTTGCACTCTTGTTCTCCCATTTCCTACTTCTTTTGTGATCTACAACTGTATTATGATTTATCGGCTTAGTTGGTTCGGGTCCGAAGTGATTTCAGAATGAGTAGAGACGCTTAGTCTCTTATTTGAAAGCTTAAGTTGGAAAAGTTGACCGAATTTTGACTTATGTGTAAAGGAACTCAGATTTGAATTGGATGGTTCCGTTAGATCCTTAAGTGATTTTGGACTTAGGAGCACATCCAGATTGTATTTTGGAGATCCGTAGTAGAATTAGGCTTGAATTGGCGAAAGTTGGAATTTTTGAAAGTGGAGTGGACTTTTTTATATTGGGGTCGGATTGGATTTCCAGATGTCGGAGTAGGTCCATGGTGTCATTTATCACTTGTGTGCAAAATTTGAGGTCAATCGGGCGTGATTTAATATGTTTTGATGTCGTTCGTAGAATTTGGAAATTTCAAAGTTCATTAGGCTTGAATGCGTATGTAATTCGTGTTTTTGATGTTGATTGAGATGATTTGAGGATTTGACTAAGTTCGTATGATGTTTTGATAGTTGTTTGTATATTTGGTTGAGGTCCCGAGGGCCTCGGGCTAGTTTCCAGTTATTAACAGATCATTTTTAGACTTAGGATGTTGGTTGATTACTGTTGGTGTGATACTCCTAGTTTCCTTATACGCGATCGCATGATGTCACGACCTAAAATCCACTAGTCGTGATGGCACTTAACCCGACCAGCTAGGTAAGCCAACTACTAGCTATTCAATTTCAATAATATTAAATAAACAACTAAGCACAAGAATTTTAAGAATATTTTACATTTCTCAAGGGCTGGTAGTACAAATCTTGAGCTTCTAAGAATAGAGTTTACAAAGTTGATATGAAGAAAATACATCTTCTATTTGAAAAGTACATAATTTTTTTATAATCTAAGACTACTGTGAACAAGAGGCAGCTAAAGCAGGAATGCAGATATGCCTTCAAGTCCAGCAACCATCTAATACGGCAACAATAACATCCAAGATCTGCACGCAATGTGCAGGAAGTGCAGTATGAGTACAACCGACTCCATGGACTCAAAAAGTAACAAACCTAACCTCAGGTTGAAAGCAGTGACGATTTAGAAAATAGGTCGGTTCCAACACCAATATCCAATATCAATTCATAACATTGTAAAGCATATATAAATAAGGAAGTAACTCACAGATAAATGGTGTGTTTGGTATAACGAAAAATGTTTTCTGTGAAAAATATTTTCTTGGATAATATGTAGTAATTGTCACGACCCTAAATTCACAAAGGGTCGTAATGGCGCCGGACACCGCTGTCAGACAAGCCAACCAAATTACTTAATTAAATTCTTATTTAAAATATGTCTAAAATCTCTTCTTTTATACGCTTAAACTATACGTAGTAAATTCCACTGAATAACAAATGAAACATTTAACAACTTTTAAAATTTAGAATAAACCCATAGACATCCCCAGAACCTGGTGTCACAAGTGCATGAGTTATTTCTAAGAAACTGTACAATACAACATCCGTTCGGAATACAAATTGGAAAGAAAGTAAATACAATACACTGAAAGAGACTATACTAGCTGCGGGTTACCTCGAGAAAATACAACTCACTTAGTCTCCGGGTCGCCAGTGCTGCTACGCCCAATAGGGCAGTAGAAATACATGTACCTGTGCAATGAAAAGCACATCAAGTGTAGCATGAGTACGAAAACAACGTGTACTCAGTAAGTATCCCGTCTAATCTCGAAGAAGTAGAGACGAGATGACAACTTCAACACTTACTAATGGTCAAATGATAATATTATTAAAGCGATGACTCATAAATTTATTAAGGACAACAATAGATTCAAATGAATTACTAATTAGGTAAAAGTTCCTTTTTATAAAAAGCCTCCGGATTCATAATCCATTAATTAATAATTATCTCATGTCGGGGAGAGCAGATGGTAAAATCAATAAATCTCAAGGCAAGCAATACAAGCATGCACAACTCATGCCGAGGTCGTACGGTCCGATCCAGTATAAATATAAATTGTGCACTGTCGAGGGTCGAGAGGCACGAACCATAGATGCATCTATTACCCCGCTCGCGAATCGTACATGTGACGTGGTCAAATTTAAATACACAATCACTCTGCTCGCGTACCATACATGCGGCGCAGGTACACATAGAAATACATGCTCGAACATCAAATTAAGAGTTTGTTGGGGAGCATTTATCCAAATACAAGCCAATCCTGTTTTAGTGGTTTGAGAAAATGATGTTTAATTCTCTTAGAAATTTATTTACCAATTCAATAAGATTTTAGAAATTCAATCATCAATAAGATCACAGATATTCCAAGTATAGCATGCTCTTGGGTCCTAGACTACCCAGACTTACACATATTAGTAGCTACGCACAGACTCTCTTCACCTCGTGCATACGTAGCCCCCACAGATAGGAGCACATAACCAATTATTTTACCTATGAGGACAATTCCCTCTTACATGGTTATAAAAGAGACTTACCTCGCTCCGAGGTCCATAACCGGCTTTCCACGCCCTTCTGAAGACTCAAATTGATGCACAACGCTCCAAAACTAGCCAAAAATTATGCAAATCCATTAATATATGCTGAATTACTAATTATAATCAAATTTATAACAATTTCTAACCCCGATCGAAAAGTTGACAAAATTGCCTTCGGGGCTACGTGCCCGGGTTCCTAAATTTTTCGAAGATAAAGTTTACCCAAATCTCATGAACCCAGATATATATTTTGCTCTTAATTTCATGCCTAAAATCGTGGTCAAAATTCAAGATTATCAAATTTCTAGGTCCCCCTCAAAATCCCAAAATTTTCTGCCATTTTCCTTGTCTAAATCCATATATAAACCTTGTACTTACTTAAAAACTAGTAGAAATCACCTACCTCATGCTTGTTGATGAAAATGTCACTCCAAAGTTGCTCCAAAATCGGCTCCCATGAAATATTTTAGATAAAAAATGAGCCAAAACCCGTTATAAAACACTTCACTGCCCAGGCGACCCCTCTATACGATAGAAAACAATGCTCCGCGATCGTGTAAGCCAATTCCAGGGCCTCCCATTCTTGCACAATGCGATCACATACATACCCTGCGATCACATAAGCCAAAGGAAACAACCTCAAATTCTTCCTCTACGCGATCGCACAAACTCTCCTGCGATCGCATAAGCCAAAGCCAGCAACTTCAAACTTCTTCCACTACGCGATCTCACAACCACTCATGCGATCGCATAAGACAATACCAGCTGCCTCCAACTCTTTCTCTATGCGATAGCAGACCCTCTCCCGCGATCGCATAGACTAAAAACCTGTTGCTCTCATACCAGAAAACCATAAATCCTCACAAGGCCCCCGGGACCTCAACCAAACCTACCAACCAGTCCTAATACCTCATTCGAACTTAGTCGAGCCTTGAAGTTACCTCAAACAACATCGAATTCACAAATCACAACACGATTCAAGCTTAATGAACTTACAACTTCAAACTTCAACATTCGATGCCAAAACTTATCAAACCACCTACGATTGACCTCAAATTTGGCGCACAAGTCATATTCGACATTACAAACCTACTACAACTTTCGGAATCGGATTTCGACCCCGATATCAAAAAGTCCACCACTGGTCAAACCTCTCAAAAACCTTTAAATTTATATTCTTAGCCAAATGGCTCCAAAATGCTCCCCGAACGTTCAAATTCACTTCTGATCGCGCTCCCAAGCTAATCCTAGACTTGGAATCCCAAACAAACATCAATAACACTGAAATGATCTTCAACCCAAACTTATGGAATTTCCTCCAAAATGCTAACTTCCACAATATGCGCCAAAACGCTCCGGGTTCATCCAAAATCCGATCCGGACATACGCCCAAGTCCGAAATCATCATACAAACCTTATCAAACCTTAAAATCCCAATTCCGAGGTCATTTACTACAAAATTCAATTTTAGTTATTTCTTTCAACTTAATGCTTCCGAAATGAGAATTCTCTTTCAAAATCAACTCCGAACTTCCCGATATTCAATTCCGATCACGCGTACAAGTCATAATACCTGAAGTGAAGCTGCTCATGGCCTCAAACTGGTGAACGACGCGCTATATCTTAAAACGACCGGTCGGGTCGTACATTCTCTCCCACTTAAACATACGTTCGTCATTGAACGTGCCAAGAACTATGTTGGAGTTGTCCAAAAATCACCGTTAACCACCTCGAGCACCTACCCATGCTACCACAAGTCAGCTGGGCACCCTAGCTTGATCAACTTGAGATATCCCTTTTCACTTAAGCAAATAAGCCTTAGAGCCCAATTCCAACATCCGGAATTCTCTACCAGGCCTGTTTCCAACCTACGAACACTGTATCAATCACCACACGATGTGCCAGAATATGACTCCATACCTTTATTGAATTCACACCTTGCACCGCTTTATTTACAGGACCACAATAACATTCCCTGAGTATCATAGTCGAAATTCCACGAATCTGATGCTCCCATTGCACCTCATGACATACCTAGGTATTGGTGTAACTCTTACAATACCGCCATGACGGAAGAGATGTGTAGGAATTCATAACCAATTGCTGAATCAACAATTCATAAGGTCTATACTCTGCCAAGAACCATCACCTCTTTTTGAACCAAATAATGGCCTTTACTCTTTAATATACTTCACATATTCAGATTGCAGTGATCCTAAGTCCAATGATCTCGTCTCACCCAGTACGAACTGCTCAAGCAATAGCCACAGCAAACATGGTCAAGAGTCTCATATGACGCCAGAATGTGCAAATAGGCTACCACTTCGAACGCGATACAAAAGGAAAAGGAACTCTGAAAAGGAAATCCAATTACCCTGCTCGCAGATCATACATGCGACGTGGTCAACATAATTAAACAAACATCCTGCTCGCGAATCATACATCCGACGCGGGCACACAACTAATATGAGTTTTCCTTAGAAAGATAGGAAACAAAAAAATACATAAAAATAAATATAGGAACATGCACTCAACAACACATTGTTGCGGCGCGCAACCCGATCAGAACAACATACCCATGGCGGCGTTCCACCATATCCACACATAAAATTTACATAAGGAGATACACACCGAGTTAGACTGCTCATTACATCGAGATATCGAATGTCGGTCACAAACACGCTAAGTGCATAATACCATCCCTGGGGAGACATATAGTGCTATAAGCTACAAACTCAAGCACAACTGAGGTGCGACATACGATCTGAAGTGCAAGAGCCATTCTGCTCATATGACATCATCTCAATGTGAAACCTCAACATATAGGAAATTCACCAAGCGGCCTCACAACTCACACGTCGCAACATTACATGAAATAGCTGACAACGAAATAATACCCCGACTACTCCTCCAAAAGGAGCACATTGTTGAAATGAACACATCTGGCCGGATATAGAGTCCTTATTCACATTTAAATCCATCCACCAACCTCAAGTCGATTCTGATAGTACCAAACTAGGATAATAACCTTTCAAAGGTCCATACTAACTCCCCTTTTCTCATAACACACAAGAACGACTATCATAACAGGAGTAATCCTCCACAGTCCACAACCCAATAGACCGAGTGCCCCCTAGGCATCAATTCTCAATTTAACGTCATCACCACAATCTTCATACTTTGTTTAACTCTTCAATCAATCAAGTGACTACACGCCACACTTATACAACCTTCCCGTAGGGCACACTGCCATAACCTTTCATAACAGATAACAGGTCCGTACGTCCAAACCACCAGCCGCACTAACGCTGAAAAAACAATCGAGAATCCTTAACCATGATGCAATGCCTCTTACAAAAAACACCGATCTCAGGTGACGCTAAAGACAATATCAACTTACTTTAAACATCGAAACTCCTTTCCTGCTCATTCGAGCTCGTGACACCCTTGTCAACACCGAACTGCAACCTTGAACCTCGCTTCAAATTCCATACCACTCACTGCACCCAACATGCTAATATATGATAGAACATGATTTTCATCATAACTTCGGAACCATTAATAGATTAACACTTCATCATATTAAAATTTTCACTTAACTCATTTCAAGAGAACCATAGCAATACACATGTGAATTCTCACAATCGAAGAATATGCAAATCTCTAAGTAGTGGTCTAAACCACCATAACCTTTTCAGAATCTTCCTACACTTAACATGCCATAACAGAAGAATACTTCTAAATAACATCAATTACGGTGCCGACCAGCCTCATACGTACCGTCACCTATCACTTGAAAAAATTGATCACGCTGAAGGAACTGATGCTACCACCAATATTCCAATTCAACTATGGCTAACCAATCCATCTCCTCCCAATTTATACTTGATTGCCTTAGAAATAATAATAACTCCACTCAACACATAACACAGTCCATCCGCACTCATCCCGAGTGACCTTGAATCACGAGACCATGCTGTCTCAAATCCCATGAACCATTTCATATTTCCCAAATGCTACACTGCAAGTCAAATACGACATTTTGGGCCTCTTCTCACAAGCTGCTACAAAAGCTTGATTCTCAACCGTACCTACAGGCTCGAAATCATTAGGCACCATATTTTACTCTTTTGAATCCACTAGGACCATTGTTGAGAGCAACCCGCTCTGACTTGGCCATGAATATAATCAACTCCATGAATCTTCTATCACATGAATACCCTCTCAGCGAAGCACCCGTACGAATCACGTCCCTTGAAACCCACATCTATACAAGGCCTAAATCCTGAATCCTTCCCAAGTCTGAACATAAGCCAATAAGGCCAACCATATCACACCTTTAACAATTCTTTTGCTCTAATTACCACTTATGTTCTTCTCCCGTAGCTGAAGTGATCCATCAATATGCTAATAACCAGAAACCTCGCAAATAGTTAACCATGAAACCCAATCATAGGCGGTAGGACTCTCCCACTTAGTTTGAAGCCATTATTACACAAATACGGAATTCACCAGGATTCTTTATCTCCTATTGACAAAACCTTGCACAATCAACTGCCAAAATTCTTGGAATCCTTCTGCAAAACCCCTCTTTTATACTCTGAATCATCAACCACATTCGGACGAGTGATCTCTTTGCTGTATAACCAATAGAATTATTTGCAGAAGCTTCGCCAACCATGCGACCGCCGATCTACTCACTGGAGATAACCCATTTGCGAGATTTACGTGCCGAAATATTCCAACACTGCCACACGGGGTACAATCACTGCAGCGTCAATAACCCATGCTTCGAATTAATTCTGTAGACCCCAATCACTAAAATTCCAAAATCATTCCAAATATCCTTTAGGTACGTAGTTATCCTACCATAAAACCCATATGCAACTCTGCCACTCTCCCACTTTGGGCAAACTCGTTTCCTTAATCAACTACTCGACCTTCTCTTCTTATACCTGGCCTTTTAGAATTTTCAAACACCGCCTTCCACTTCCCACATGTCCTTCCTCATCTTTTGCTACTCAGTTGTTGCCTTAGATAAAATCTATCTTCGCAGCACTTGAACCCACAAACCGCTACTAACTTTAAACCTTTCCGAAGATCTTCTTTCTCAAACCGTCAATATTATAAATACTGATTTAATCCTGAACTACCGCACCCCTTGATATTTTACAGTTGTATCTCCAATACTATTTCACAATATCTTGCCCCAAAGGCAAATTGTAGAAGATCATAACATCGGCAAACTTAGTATGTTCAATTAGGACAACGACACCTCATCATAGAAGAAAACTCCATCACGCTTACAAATACCAAGTCTCATTACTCCACCAGCCCACATCTGACCATTCTTAGTCCGGTTGCCTTTCCCTCGCCGGGGATAAAATACAGAATTCTCTAGATTATGCACTGAGTAAACCTCCCTTCAAGTCATTCACTACCCCGACACATAGGCAACCATCCTACTATCATATCAATACTGTGGAACAATCTTTCATAGCATCATGGCAACTTGTTCCTAGCTTTAAAGCTCTTAGAAGCACCGCTACATATATGAAACGACAGAATACCCTTACACAAGGCGATGGTAATAGCTCAGACAACTATATAGGGAAAACACCCCGCACTGCATCGGTAGTACCATTACAATTCTTCAATTCTCAATTTATAAGAAGTGGTTCGCATCGCAGAAGATTGAATAGGAAGGAATTAATGGCATAAGCCTCCATGGATCAAATCGCACGATGAGGTATCAAGAAGGGAAGTACTCCTCACAGTCTTGCAACCTCTCGATGATATGTACAGACTTTGCCATACTGATCCACGAGACTCTACTAGACTTGTTCATGACTCGTGAGATCCTAGGAACCTAGTGCTCTGATACCATGTTGTCACGACCCAAAATCCACTAAGGGTCGTGATGGCACCGAATACCGCTTTCAAGCAAGCCAACCAAATTACTTAATTAAATTCCCGTTTTAAATATTTCTGAAATATCTTCTTTTATACGGTTAAATTATACATAGTAAATTCCACTAAATAAAGAAATGAAACATTTAACAACTTTTAAAATTCCGAATAAACCTATAAACATCCACAAAACCTGGTGTCACAAGCGCATGAGCCATTTCTAAGAAACCATACAATACAACATCCGTCCGAAATACAAATTGGACAAAAAGTAAATACAATACACTAAGAGAGACTATACTAGCTGCGGGTTGCCTCGAGAAAATACAACTCCCTTAGTGTCCGAGTCGCCCGTGCTGCTACGCCCAATAGGCCAGTAGAAATACCTGTACTTGTGCAACAAAATGCACATCAAGTATAGCATGAGTACAAAAACAATGTGTACTTCGTAAGTATCCCGCCTAATCTCGAAGTAGTAGAGACGAGATGGAAACTTCGACACTTACTAATGGTCAAATGATAATATTATTAAAATGATGACTCATGAATTTATTTAGGACAACAACAGATTCAAATAAATTATTAAAAAGATAAAAGTTCCTTTTTATAAAAGCCTCCAGATTCATAATCCATTAGTTAACAATTATCTCAAGTCGGGGAGAGCAGATGGACATATCAATAAATCTCAAGGCGAGCAATACAAACATGTGCAACTCATACCGAGGTTGTACGCCCCGATCCAACATCAATGTAAATTGTGCACTGCCGAGGGTCAAGTGGCACGAACCATAGATGCATCTATTACCCCACTAACGAATCATACATGCGACGTGGTCAAATTTAAATAAACAATCACCCTGCTCGCGTGCCATACATGCGACGCAGGTACACATAGGAATACATGATCAAAAAGAAAATTAAGAGTTTATCAGGGAACATTTATCCAAATAAAAGCCACTACTCATTTAATGGTTTAAGAAAATGAAGTTTAATCCTCTTAGAAATTCATTTACCAATTCAATAGGATTTAAGAAATTCAACCATCAATAAGATCACAGATATTCCAAGTATAGCATGCTCTTGGGTCCTAGACTACCCATACTTATACATATTAGTTGCTACGCAAGAACTCTCGTCACCTCGTGCGTACGTAGCCACCACAAACAGGATTACATAACCAATTATTTCACTTATGGGGACAATTCCTTCTTACAAGGTTAGAAAGGAGACTCACCTCGCTTCGAAGGTCCATAACCGGCCTTCCGCGACCTTCCAAAGACTCAAATTGATGCACAATGCTCCAAAACTAGCCAACAATTATGTTAATCCATTAATATATGAAAAATTACTCATTACAATCATATTTATAACAATTTCTAACCCCAATCGAAAAGTTGACAAAATTGACCTCGGGCCCACGTGTCCAGATTCCTAAATTGTTTGAAGATAAAGTTCACCCAAAATCTCACGAACCTAAATATATAATTTTCTCTCAATTCATGCCCAAAATCATGGTCAAAATTCAAGATTATCAAATTTCTAGGTCTTCCTCAAAATCCCCAAATTTTCTACAAATTTCTTTGTCTAAGTGCATATATAAACCTTGTATTTACTTAAAAACTAGTAGAAAGCACTTACCTCATGCTTGGTGATGAAAATGACACTCTAAAGGTGCTCTAAAATCGGATCACGTGAAAGATTTTAGATAACAAATGAGCCAAAAACCCGTTTTTAAACACTTCAATGCCCATGCGACCCTTCTATGCGATCGCAAACAATGCTCCGTGATCGCATAAGACAATTCCATGGCCTCCGATTCTTGCACAATGCGATTGCATACATACCCCTACGATCGTATAATCCAAAGCCAACAACCTCCAATTCTTCCTCTACGCGATCGCACAAACACTCTTGTGATCACATAAGCCAAACCCAGCAGTTTCCAACTTCTTCCTCTACGCGATCGGACAACCACTCATGAGATCACATAAGCCAATACCAGCTTCCCCCAACTCTTGCTCTAGGCGATCGCAGACCCTCTCCCGTGATCGCATAGAGTAAAAACCTGCTGCTCTCATACCTGAAAACCAGCAATCCTCACAAGGCAAAAATCGATCCGTTGAGCATTCGAAACACGCCCGAGGCCCCCAGGACCTCAACCAAACCTACCAACCAGTCCTAATACCTCATTTGAACTTGGTTGGGCCTTGAAATCACCTCAAACAACATCAAATTCACGAATCGCAACCCGATTCAAGCTTAATGAACTTAGAACTTCAAACTTCAACATCCGATGCCGAAACCTATCAAATCACCTCCGATTGACCTCAAATTTTGTGCACAAGTCAAATTCGTCATTACGGACCTACTACAACTTTTGGAATTGGATTCTGACCCTGATATCAAAAAGTCCAGCTCCGGTCAAACCTCTCAAAAACCTTCAAATTTCTATCTCTAGCCAAATGGCTCCAAAATGCTCCTCGGACATACAAATTAACTTCCGACCGCGATCCCAACTCCAGAATCACCATACGGAGCTAATCCAAGACTCGGAATCCCAAACAGACATCAATAACACTATCACGACTCAAACCCTGCACTGGTCATGATGGCGCCTCTCATTAAGACGAGGCCAGCCAACTAACCCAACTCGTCTTTTCAAAAAAAAATTAAACATAAATAAACAGCTTAAATATGACTTAATAGTATTAATTAGTGGAAAGTCAACCCAAGACAACCCTAATCGGGGTGTCACAAGTCACGAGCATCTATCATAATGTAAATCCACTACAAAGTTTAAAATATACAAAATCAGAATAATGAACAAAGGAGATAAACATGGTGCTACGAACGCTGACAGATACCTCCTTAACTCATATACTCTACCTCTGATCGGCCCAAAACCCGCTACCCAGTGAATAGATACCTGCATCTGCACACGAGGTGCATGAAGTAAAGTGAGTACTCCAACTCAGTGAGTAATAACGGTAAATAACAACTGAGCAGTAAGAAATCATGTAAAGCAACCAACATGCTGTATAGAAGTTGGGTACAATCCTTTGAGAAAACAGTGAAGCTTTGAAATCTTTGGAAATCTCTTGGCTCAGTTTAAATCTCCTTTGAAAATGATCTTTCCAACATTTACGAAATGATTTTAAAATAGTTAGTGCCGATAAGCACAGAAAATCCGCCCCTCGGGCACAAATATCACAGTATAACAGGTAAAAAGGCAAGTAAATATGCAAGACGAGCACATCAGAGTTCGCCCCTCGGGCAATATCGCAAAACAGTACCAGCCCCTCGGGCTCACTCTCATAACACTATCAGCCCCTCGGGCTCTCTCTCTCAGATCACTCTCAGAACAATATCATATAGTAACTGTTGCGGCGTGCAGCCCGATCCATATCTTGCTGCGGCTTGCAACCCGATCCATATATCGTTGATGACGCTCACTGGGGGTGTGCAGACTCTGGGAGGGGCCCCTTACGGCCCAAGCGCAATATCAAGCCACCTCGTGGCATATAAAATAAGGCCTAAAAGCCTTCTCACATCACTCATGAGGCCTGAAAGCCTCCTCACATCACTCACAAGGCCTGAAAGCCTACTCACGTCACTCAAGCCACCTCGTGGCATATAAAGTATCTCAGGCCCTCGGCCTCATATCACTCAGCATATCCTCACATATGGCCCTCGGCCTCACTCAGTCGGCAAATCATCACCGACCCCCCGAGCATTTGTAAAACAATAGTTCTCAGCCCAAAATATCATGTATAAATATCATTTAACTTTCAAATCTGAGTAAAATTGGCTTAGTTTGTAAAACAGTAGATATCAACAGGACTGAGTTCAAATAATACGTCAAAACAGTGAGGAAACAGTGATAAAATCCCCGAAGGGTTCAAATAATTGGCACGAAGCCCAAATATGGCAATCAGCCCAAATCATGATAATAACAAATAACTTTCAGTCAAATACGCGGTAAAATCATCAATCGGGACAGACCAAGTCACAATCCCCAATGGTGCTCTACCCCACGCTCGCTATCCGGCATGCAAGTCAGCTCAATATAGCACTACGATGTGCAAATCCAGGGTTTCAAACACTTAGGATATCATTTACAATCATTACTCACCTCAAGCTCGCCAAAATCCTAGCTCGCTATGCCCTTGCCTCTCAAATCGGCCTACTCGCACGTCGAATCTGATCAAAACCACAACGAATACATCACAATAGGCTAAGGGAACATATCCCTATAGAAAAGAATCGAAAAATATCAAAAATTACGAAATTTGAAAAACCCGAGCGCTGGGCCCACTTCTCAAATTCCAGAAAATTTAACATCAATGGATTCCTTATCTTACCACGAGTCTATACATATCAAGAACTCCCAAATCCAAGCTCAAATGACCCATCAAAACCCAATTTGAAATACCAAAACTCAAGCCCTAATTCTTCCTCCTTTTTGATAAATTTTCATGAATTTCTAGGTTGATTCTACCGTTAAATCATGTATTTGGGTCATAGAACTCACCTCCAATAAATCCCAGTCGAAATCCCCTTCAATTTTTGTCCAAAAGCTCTTAAGGATGTTAAAAAATGGTGGAAAAATACCTTAGCTCGCGAAACAAAATGAAACTTTAAAACCCTTTTCTGCCCACACATTTTCGCTTCTGCGATCAATAAACCACTTCTGCGGTTTCTGCTTTTATGGAAATTATTCCGCTCCTGCGGAGTTCCACTATTAGCCAGGATCGCTTCTACGGTCTAAATCCGCTTCTGCGGATGCCGCATTTGCGGACAATCATCTGCTTCTGCGGAAATCCCCCAATAGCCAAAATCCACACCTGCGATGCCCCTAACCACATCTGCGGTCCTATTTCCGCAGATGCGGAAATACCAGAACCAGTAAAACACAGCAATAACACAAGTCCAAAATTAATCCGAAGTGCCATCCACTTAATCATGTTACCCTTTTTCTGAACATATACTATCGTCAAATCACTTGTAATTAGAAATATCATTCCCTTAACCATCTGAGGCTACCCGCTGCCTAAGATTTTTACGAACTTCCTTTCAGAGCTGAACTGTAAGTCTACACACGCAAATCTCGATCCTCCACTACATACCGCATATACCATACCATCTTAGTATAACATGAGAACTTTATCTCCCTTCCGAGCCATAGAAATCTATGTACTCAACTAGTCAAGAACTTTTCATTGGTCCCATCTAGAAGAAAAGTCACTACACATCCCATGCTCCGCATGCCCATAGAAGATATACATCTCCAAACCGCGGTAAAAACCATCAAGAACTCTCCGAATTCCCTTTGCACAACCTAAACCGCCAGGACTGAATCCTTCTATATAGACCAAGTTGAGCAAGCTATCCAAAACCCAAGAGCATTGTTGCGAAATGCCAGTACGAACTCATTACCTTGAGCACACACAAAGATTTAATCATATCCTTACCATACCGATCCGGTCTACTATCAAGCTACTCCATTAGTCTAAATTCCTTTCTGATTCATTTTCAACTTGATGCTCCCTCTTGCTGCAGTACCACAATATCTCAACCCAGGCTCACTACCCGAGACCTAAGCACAAGACCACACTGTCTAAGACCCATAAGCCGCTGATTACTCTCTCAAATATCCCTGGAACACTACATTCCAGAATACTTTACTCTAAAGAACTTCCTGAGAATCTGAATTTGTTACCTTTACCTTCTAGATGCTGATACATAGGATCCCATAATTAACATAAAAATACCACAAGTCTTGACCTTTTTCCAATGAAAACACAGTCTCTAACCACATACATAACCTTAAGATACCCGATTGTTACCTGCAGAATCTTGAACACATTAGAACCATTCTCGAAAGTCATTCACTCTTATTCAAACTACAAATTACCTGACCTAACGAACAGAACCACCCGTGCCTCATTGGCACTCCGACACCACAAAATAAAATCCTCATCCCAATACAAACAAGCAACTTCTTGCTCTATGCGCCGAGCATTCTTTACCAACAACACTCTAGATATTCCGCGATTCTCATACCCTATGAAGCATAGAATAACCTTTGTCAAAATTTTCCTTTACTCTAGCCATAGCTAACTCACTCGCACACCCCAAACTGGAAACAACATAGCACCTAACCGTGCAGTCGACTGCTCATAGCAGACTCCCCCACTTGGCTCGAAGCCATAAATCAAGATACACTCAATATCTCATAACACTTTTACTCTATTGATGCCACAATACCCTAGTGAGAATTAACTCAAATCATTTATAAGTTGTGAATACACAGGTCATCCTGTGCTATAATCTTCTACAAAATCTCGCTTTTATCCCTGCAATAGTCAAGCCCACTCTCTTAAGCAATCCAAAATTTCAAATTTCAACACGTACCCTTCCATTACACATGAGATCTTCTAACATACACATAAGGATCACACCACTTCGGAACATTCCGCAGGGGATAACCCACCTGCTTCACCTCAATATAACATTTCTGTACACCTTCCACCGTCATACACATTACACAGTTACTTAGTCTTCCTGAGTCTGAACTCATACTGCAACATGAAATTTACTTCACGCGCCCATAACTCGGAGCTACACATCCAATCACAATGAAATCATACACTTAATAGTTCATTTATCATCCCGCAGGCCTTCCTCATCAATTCCAAGATACATAGATATATCCCGCAGTACTAACATACTCATCACATGGCCATTAAACCATCACTTCCACTAATAGGGACACTTCCGAACATATAAGTTCAAAACACTTACTCACACAATCAGCACCTTAGTGCTCAAGCCGTAGGCAAAGATCCGACATCAAGTCCTCCGGACTGGCCCAACATCAAACTCACAGAGATCACATCTCGCCCCCTGATCGGAGAATCACAAGCCATCAAGGCACATCTAATACTGAGTGCTCATGCGTGCATACAAACGCGTGGAAGGAATTTCAAGAGTATCTTTTCATGTAGAATCAAGGGCGCACGATAAGAATTCAAGAATGTGAAGTTTTCCTAAAGGTTTTGCAGCCTCTCGAGGACAAATACAGATGTCTTCGTACCGATCCGCTAGACTCTACTAAACCTACTCATGACTTGTGAGACCTAGTAACCTAGGCTCTGATACCAACTTGTCACGAACAAAACCCTGCACTGGTCGTGATGGCGCCTCTCGTGAAGACGAGGCCAGCCAACTAACACAACTCGTCTTTTAAAAAAAAAAGTTAAACATAAATAAACAACTTAAATATGACTTAATAGTATTAATTAGCGGAAAGTCAACCCAACACAGCCCTAATCGGGGTGTCACAAGTCACAAGCATCTATCAGAATGTAAATCCACTACAAGGTCTAAAATATACAAAACCGGATTAACGAACAAAAGGAGAGAAACATGGCACTACGAACGCTGACAGTCACCTCCTTAACTCATATAACTCTGCCTCTGATCGGCCCAAAACCCGCTACCGGGTGAATAGATACCTGCATCTACACACGAGGTGTAGGGAGTAAAGTGAGTACTCCAACTCAGTGAGTAATAAAGGTAAATAACAACTGAGCAGTAAGAAATCACGTAAAGCAACCAACATACTGTATACAAGCAGGGTACAATCCTTTGAGAAAACAGTGAAGCTGTGAAATCTTTGTAAATCTCTTGGCTCAGTTTAAATCTCCTTTGAAAATGATATTTCCAATAGTTACGAAATGATTTTCAAACAGTTAGTGCCGATAAGCACAGAAAATCCTCCCCTCGGGCATAAATATCACAGTATAACATGTAAAAAGGCAAGTAAATATGCAAGACGAGCATATAAAGATTCTCCCCTCGGGCAATATCTCAAAATAGTACCAGCCCCTCGGGCTCACTCTCAGAACACTCCCAGCCCGTCGGGCTCTTTCTCTCAAAATAGTATCATATAGTAACCGCTGCGGCGTGCAGCCCAATCCACATCTCGTTGTAACGTGCAGCCCGATCCATATTGTCGACGACGCTCACTAGGGGTGTGAAGACTCCGGGAGGGGCCCCTTACGACTCATGCGCAATATCAAGCCACCTCGTGGCATATAAAATAAGGCCCAAAAGCCTTCTCACATCACTCAAAAGGCCTGAAAGCCTCCTCACATCACTCACAAGGCCTGAAAGCCTCCTCACGTCACTCAAGCCATCTCGTGGCATATAAAGTATCTCAGGCCCTCGGCCTCATATCACTCAGCATATCCTCACATATGGCCATCAGCCTCACTTAGTCTGTAAATCATCACAAGCCCCTCGGGCATTTGTAAAATAGTAGTTCTCAGCCCAAAATATCATGTAGAAATATCATTTAAGTTTCAAAGCTGAGTAAAATTGGTTGAGTTTGTAAAACAGTAGATATCAACAGGACTGATTTCAAATAATACGTCAAAACAGTGAGAAAACAATGATAAAATCCCCTAAGGGTTCAAATAATTGGCACGAAGCCCAAATATAGCAATCAGCCCAATGATAAAATCCCGTAAGGTTTCAAATAATTGGCACGAAGCCCAAATATAGCAATCAGCCCAAATCATTATAATAACAAATAAGTTTTAGTCAAATACGCGGTAAAATCATCAATTGGGATGGACCAAGTCACAATCATCAATGGTGCTCCACCCACGCTAGCTATCCGGCGTGCAAATCACCTTAATATAGCACTACGGTGTGCAAATCCATGGTTTCAAACCCTCAGGATATCATTTTCAATCTTTACTCACCTCAAGCCAGCCACAATCCCAGCTCGCTATGCCCATGCCTCTTAAATCGGCCTCCTCCCGCGTCGAATCTGATGAAAACCACAACGAATACATCACAATAGGCTAACAGAACATATCCCTATAGAAAAGAATCGAAAAACATAAAAAATCACGACATTTGCAAAACCCGAGCCCCTGGCCCACTTCTCGAAATCTAGAAAATTTTACATCAACGGATTCCTTATCTTGCCACGAGTCTATACATATCAAAAACTCCCAAATCCGAGCTCAAACGACCCATCAAAACCCAATTTGAAATACCAAAACTCAAGACCTAGTTCTTCCTCCTTTTTGATAAATTTTCATGAATTTCTAGGTTGACTCTACCATTAAATCATGTATTTATGTCATATAACTCACCTCCAATCAATCCTAGTCGAAATCCTCTTCAGTTCTCGTCCAAAAGCTCTCAAGGATGTTCAAAAATGGTGGAAAAATACCTTATCTCGTGGAACAAAATGAAACTTTAAAACCCTTTTTCTGTCTAGACATTTTCGCTTCTGCAATCAATAAACCGCTTCTGCGGTTTTCGCTTTTACTGAAATTATTTCGCTCCTGCGGAGTTCCACTATTAGCCAGCACCGCTTCTGCGGTCTAAATCCGCAGATGCGGCGACAATCATCCGCTTCTGCGGAAATCCCCCAATAGCCAAAATCCACACCTGGGATGCCCCTAACCACATATGCGGTCTTCTTTCCGCAGATGCAGAAATATCAGAACTAGTAAAACTCAGCAATAACACAAGTCCAAAATTCATCCCGATGGCCATCCAAAATCACTCCCAGCCCCCCGGGACCTCAACCGAAAGTGTCAACCCATCCTAAAACATCATTCGAACTTGCTCCAATCATCAAAACACCACAAACAACACCAAAACCATAAAATTACATCGGATTCAAGCCTAAGTTCTTCTAAAACTTCCGAAACTCGCATTTGATCAAAAACCCGACCAAAACACCTCCGAATGACCTGGAATATTTCACACATATCCCAAATCACCTAACAAAGCTACAACAACTCTCGGAATTCTATTCCGATCCTCGGATCACAGTCTCATCCCTCAACCAAAATTCGCCAAAATACTAACTTCGCCAATTCAAGCCTAATTCTACACCGGACCACCAAAATTACTTCCGATCACGCTCCTAAGTCAAAAATTATCCCCTGAAGATAACCAAATCATAAAAACTCCGATCCGAGCTTATATACAAATAAGTCAACTCTTGGTCAAACCTTTCAAATTCAAGGCTTTTTACCGAAACTGTTCTTTCAAATTCATCCCGATTTTTTTCCTGAAACCAAAACCAACGATCTATATCACTCATAATACATAACACGGGGCAAGTCATGCCTGAGAACTGGAGGTCAAAGTGTAAAATCTCAAAACGACCGATCGTGTTATTACAAACACTAAAATGCACTTCATCCCAAACTTATGAAATTTTCTCCAAGATGATAACCTCCACAATCGGTGCCCAAACGCTCTCGGTTCATGCAATACCCGACCCGGGCATACGCCCAAGTGCAAAATCATCATACAAACCTGTTGATACCTTCGAATCCCAATTTCAAGGTCGTTTACTCAAAAATTCAATCTTAGTTAATTCTTTCAAATTAAAGCTTTCGGAATGAGAATTCTCTTTCCAAATCAACTCCGGGCTTCCCGAAATTTAATTCCAACCACGTGTACAATTCATAATACCTGAAGTGAAGCTGCTCATAACCTCAAACTCTAAACGACGTGCTATAACTCAAAATGACCGGTCGGGTCATTACAGTAATCTTATTCGTTTTCGTGTGTTTGGTATGCAAATTAAGGAAAATGACTTCTCAAGTGTATTCATAGATAATTTTGTTATAATAAATATGAATCCATAAACTTTCAAACCAACAACCTTCTGAGTCCACAAATTTCATAAACTTTCGAAATCGTGGAATTTCGAATCCTTAAACTTTATAATTTCTAAACCCGTAAACTTCCAAACACATAAGCCTCTGAATTCATAACTTTGGTATTTGTAAAATTTTGAACCTTTAAACCAATAAAAAAAACTAAAACTGAAAAATATATTTAAAAAATAGTTTTTTCGGTGTAGGGGAGAAGAGGGGGGTAGGGGCAGAAAACTGAAAAATCAGAAATTTGAAATTACCAAGAAAAAGTAATTTTTTTTATTCGTGTGGGTTTGGGGGTGGGGTAGGGGAGAATGGGTGTGGGTGGTTCAGAAAAACATAAAAACATAAATTTTAATTTGCAAATAAAAATAAGGTAATTTATTTTTGCGGGAGGAGGGGTGGTTAGGGGTGAGGGTGGGGTGGAGGTGTAGTAGGGTGGGTGGTAACAGAAAAATTGACTTTTTTTTAAAAAAGAAGCCTTTTTGGAGAGGGGGTGGTGGGTTGGTGAGGGTGGAAAATGTTGAGAAAGAGATTTGGAAAATGCTTTCCCTTCTCTTGATACGAAAAATATTTTCCTCCAATGGGAGGAAAATGCGTTTATAAAGAAAATATTTTCCAAAATATTTAACCCAACCAAACATGGGAAAGTTGAAAAATATTTTCCGGAAAATATTTTCCTTCATACGAAACACACCAAAAGTGTTTAGCTTTTTCAAAATTTTCCCAAAATAGTTCTGCCTTTCAAGAGTATAAATGAAAACCCAAATTTTTTACACAAAACGTCCTGAAATATGAGATAGTTTGAAATTTTGTATTTTCTTTTCCAAAGCTCCTTTTCACAATAAATAAAATGTTTCATTTTTTTTCCGAATAACAAGTGTGAGATACCTCTCTATGACCACATATCAATGGGTTTAAAATGTCATGAATGACGTGATACCGTACAGTATGAGGGAAATGTGTCTCTATGCATGTATGTCATATATGCATGCCAATGTCATGTATCTTAGAGATGAATCTTGTACTCATACGGCTCAGAGTATTCAAACTCACTGTATCACACCTTCCACTCATCATAATCAACCACTTGGTACCGTATAGGGACTATACGGCCGAGGGAAGATGCAACCCGGAATATATACATCATTGATTATAAGTCACCTAATACCGAGGAAACAAGCCAATCCATCCTCGTGGAGAAGATCCATCTTTATACTAAGGGAAGATCTATCCCTGAATATAATCAACCGCGCTATAACAAGCCAATCATGGCATAAATCAATCATGGCCCTCGTCTTTACTCAATAATTAATAAAACATGTTGTACGCGGCAAAATCAGAATGCTTGATTTTTTTTTCTATCAAGACATTTTGGAAGACTTTCACGAGACCTCGAGGATGGAAGGCTGCGATCGAGTTCTCGGCCTCAGGGCTCATCAAGGTCCGAATCGAAGGAACCAAGGTCTGAGGTCAGGATAAAAGAGGAAGTCTCCTAAGCCCATGCCTACACCCAACATGTTTATCCTATCTAAGAGCCTCCTGTGAGTCCTTGCGTCAAACCATCCCATTTTTGTTTTCTTGTAATTAATACACATGTACTATACTGAGTCCCCTCGTCTATATAAGGGGGACTCACGCTACCTTGTAGGGGACTGATATTGCTCCACTTCTCCACAATGAAATAATATCTCTCTCTCTCTCTCTCTTTTCTAAGTTATGTGTCTTCATGGACCCCGAGGTCACCTTAGCACATTATTGTTTCTTCATTTGTTCTTTATTATTTACCTCAGGATTGATAGTATATAGCCTTTCTTATCTATATCTTTACTTGTTAACCCCTTCCCGATTACCCTCAATAAGCCCGAGACAGGCTCGAGGCCAGGCTCCAATGTACCTACTAGCTTGCTTTGTGCCGGGAAACGTCCCCTTACTGGTTCGATTACTGCTTTGATTAACTCGATCTCTACCATTTTACTTCACATTTTAGCACTAACCACCCTTACAGACTAGCACGAGAATAGATCACGTATTTTTAGAATCCCATTTACAAATTTTATTGTTGTTACCATTTTCACGGTAAAATGTTTGGCGTCCACCGTGGGGCTAAAAATAATTATGACTATTCTCTTGTTAGTTTCGTCACTCGAACGCACGATGTCTTTCACACTTTTTATAGCCCAAGATTTTTCGATTTCAGGTTAATGATCAGCTCGATAAGGGAAATCGGGGATGATAACCTCAAAAATCGCAAAGAGAACAGTATGACCGGTCTAACGGTTGGCGCGTCCCCACAGCACCTTGATAACGCATCTAGATCGGTTTGAGTGGAGCGGGTCATGTAATACCCCATAAATTTGACTTAGGTATGAATGAGTTAAAGGAGTAGTAAGGTTATATTTTCGACATGTGAAGTCTCATCGGGATGATTATGGGTGAAATAGTTGTTTCAAAATTACGATGGAAAGTGAGGTACATAAGATTTGATAAAATCGACTAAGTTTACAGAAGGTCTGCCTTCCATCAAGTTTTAGTGAAAATTTGTAAGGAATTGGGGATAACTCAAAACATGAAAGTTATAGGCCTTTGAAATATCTTTCCAACTATATATTATGGATCCCAAATGAATCTATGTGCAAAAGGTTATGTGCGTTTTCAAAACAGTACGCGTATGCACGCCCGGTAGCGCGAACACTAGCATGAACACTAGCACGGACAAGCCTCCAGGTCATCGATCACGCTAGTGGGAGGCAGTGTTACTGCCGTTTAGCGCAAACACTAGCGCGAACAAGCCACTAGGTGCAAGAACGCGCTTGTGGGGGGTCGTTTTAAAGCTATATGTCATTCCCCACAGCCCCAAAACTTAAAAACTTGCTCTAGAAAGGGGAACTCTCAAAACCTAACTCCTTAAGGGTCCTTCCACCACCCAAGGTAAGTTATAATGGTGATTCTAAGTTAATTTCACTTTCCCAACATCTTATTAACATGGGTAAATCTTCCATATCATTAGATATTCGATTGGGACATCATTGTTGAGAGAAGGAAGCGTAGAACTCGAAAATCAAGGGTTTGAACTTCTAAAAGGTAATGTCTTCACCCTCAAATTGACTCTAGCATTGGTTTAATGATTTTAAACCCTAGTTCATAAGATATGAGTTGATGGGTTTGATAGAAAAGCATGAACGATTATAGGTTTGGGGTGTTGAGTATTTCTTATTGGTTAAGGGTGTTGTTTACCTTATGGGTGATAAAGAATAATATGAATTATAACCATTTGAGACTTTAGAATCTATCTAGGATCAAGAGAATGGGTTGTTGGGTGTAGAGACACCATTAATAAGGACAATGAAGCTTTATTTTCACCAAGTGTTTGATAAAATGCTTAATTGACCAGACATAAGCATTATAGCTAATATGGAATCACTTTGACTTGTATTGCTATAGATTAAAGTTGAAAGGGTTGACATATGTTGTATTACGCTCAAGAGCCGGACGTTAAGGTATGTGAGGCTAACTCTCTTTGTTTGGTAATTTTAATGATTCTCCCTACACTACGTTTCTTTTACGACGTATCAATTGCCTCATAAATATAGTTAAGCCTAGTTCCTTGAATAGTTGTAGAACTTCTATTCTCTAGCTTCATAACTCGCCTATGACTTTCATTCTGAACGTTGTGAGTTCAATGTATATTCAATATAGACTTGGGTTTGACGCCCCCGAATCTTAGTATAGATTACTCAGTATGCCATATACAGTTGAAATTTCTGTATTCATAATCAGTTCAAGAATACATATCTCAGTTTAGTCCCATTCAGTATGTCAGTATTATGTAACCCAGTATGATCCAGTATTCCAGTATCATGTAACTCAATGTGATTCAGTATTTCACTATCATGTATTGCAGTATGATTCTCAATTTCTGATTTTAAATTCCTGAATGTTGAAGACCTGTATTTGGGCCTGCGGCCGTAGTTTATATGCTTTATGCATACTTGGGCCTGAGGCCTTAGTTTATGCTTTATGCATGTTTGGGCCTGAGGCCATAGTTTATGCTTTATGCAATTTGGGACCTGAGGCCGTAGCATGTGCACATATATATTAGGCCCGAGCCGTAGCTTACTCAGATAAACAGGTTGTTCATCATTCAGAAGAGGGAGTATTCATATCCTTACTTCCTTTATTCAGTTCAGTTATCAGTTATCAGTTAAGTTATCAGCTATCAGTTATCAGTTATTAGTTATTAGTTATCTGTTATCTTTTCAGTAATCAGTTCAGTTACCAGTTCTCACTTCAGTTTCAGTTTCAATAGTTATCATTTCAGTTATCAACTTAGTTTCAGTTTCAATATTTATAATCCTTTCTTTCAGTTACTTTACATACCAGTACAATTCAAGTGTACTGACGTCCCTTTTGCTAGGGGCGTGCATCTCACAATGCATGTAATGATTTACAGGTTGATGATTCAGAGCGCTAGGATTCTCGTACCAGCTATTTGGTGATCCCCAGTTCTTTCGGGGTATTATCATTACTTTACAGCCTTTCAGTATTTACAGATAGTCAGTGTTTTCAGTATTTCATTAGAGGCTTCATAGACTAGAGTAACAGTTAGACATAGTCACAGGCTTTTCATATTAAGCTATGTTGGCTATAAATATGTTTTAGAATTGTATTAGTATTTCTGCACTTTGATTTATATCATCTAGATTTTCAGTATATCAGCATGTGTTAGTTTATCTTCCGCATTCAGTATGTTATGATACCACATGTTGATTCAGCTAGCTAGTTAGTTCGCTCGGTCACATGTAGTCAGGAACCGAGTGTCGTGTTACATCCAAGTCCAGGTTCGGGGCATGACAAAGCTTGATATCAGAGCACTAGGTTGAAGAGTCTTAGGGAGTATATGAAGTCGTTTCCAGTGGAGTTTCCTTTATATGTGTGTGTCGTCCACTCATATAAATAGTTAACTACCAAGACAGTCAGGATTATCTTACTTCTATCTACTCTAGATCGTGCCATGATGCTTAGATAAATACTTAAACTTCTCTTCCTATTGAATTCCAAACGTATTGGATGCCCAAGCGACACGCAATAGAAACCTAATGTCCTAGAGAGGATAATTTCCCATGGGGTATAATTATGGAGTACAGGTTGGTAAATATGAGACTTGAGAGGACGTTAAAAGTGGGATGCAATGGATAGTAGTATAGATTAAAGCATAACCTTATTAGAAAGTACAAAAGCAGTTATCATGTCTTATGGATATTAGTTCACCTCAGTTACCAGTTATACAATCTTTCAGTTAGCAAGTTTATGGTTATTCAGGGTGCCAGTTATCAGTTATTCAATTACCAGATCTCCAATTTTCAGTATATCAAAATTCTGGTGACTAGTGAGTAATACAGTGATGCCTATGGGTGCTAAAAGAAAATATAAGTAATAGTGATTATAGAGAAAACTTCACATATTTTAGCTCTGGATTAAGATCGAAGACTCACCGATGGTACATGACGTGATTTATCAGATGATGGTATATTTTGAAAGATAAGTTTGTGCATGGTAGTGTATTCGTATGTGTTTTACCTCCTAGAACAACTTCATGTATTTTGGAAATGGAGCTACAAGTTGGATGATGATAGTTCAGATGTTAGACCCCAACATTGGTTACTATAGTTTTTGACAGAAAAGAGCTTAAGGGTAAAATACCTAGGAATCAGAAACGTTTGTTATTACCAAAGATGTGATTTGGTAAAACTCATGAAAATGACTAGAATGTATGGTGTACGCAATGAGAACCAAGAGCAGCCAATATTGAATTTTAGGGAATGATTTTAAGTTGTTTAGATTTATTCAAATTAGAAGTAGAAGTACCGCGTTAGTAAGCTACTATAAGAAGCAGCTATTGATGTAAGATAAACGATAGGCAGTTCCCTCTTAAGTTATGTGACTAAGTGATTAGTCGGGATATTTATCGTGTGATATGATTTAGTATTGTATAGAAAGTTTGGGGTTATATATTCCAATTTCATTTTAAGGCAGATAAATTCCCGAAGTGTGATCCATACACATAGTTTAGAAGAAAAAAAGGGATAGTATGTGACCGTAGAACAGGGACAGATGGTGAGGGAAGTTAGAAATAGCCTTATGCTTCACTTTAGTTATTCAAAGCAGAAAATGAACTCATGACTCTAGCAGGTAGTTAGCAAAAGAATAGTAAGTAAGTTTTGAGTTGATACAGTGAATTAGCACTTTCAGCAGAATTAGTAGGGGTAAAATTTGATTCGCTTAGCCGGGTTAACTCTAATGAGTGGATGACAATTTGAAATACCGAACGCGCGTTAGAACCCAAAGAGTTTAAGTTAAATCTGAAGTACATTGATAGTGGGAAAAACAATCAGCTAGCAATAAGAGAGCAAAATATGGAAGAATAGCCATTAGGAATTATCGAAATGTGGTTTCTCCAGGAGTGATAGTGTGAGCAGAGTTAAATTATTAAGAGTGTGTATGATATTGGTGAATACATTAGCTTTCCGTGATGTGAATAATTTAGTTTTCCCTAGTAAGAAATATATCTCAGAAGTAAGCTGGAAATGAGTCGTCATTGACATAGCGTGCAAAGAATTGTAGAAAATAAGGAAAGTTATTTGGATCATTGTTAATAGAAGGAACCGCAAGTATAAGACCTTTAGTCTAAGGGGGTGATGTGAAAACCATTAGTAAGTGCAGTTAGAGATCTGAAACTCGAATAGTAGCATGGGATATGAAAAAGATAATTGGTTCGGTAATGACGGAAAATTGTATAATTACCACAAGGATTATGTCTATCATGTGTAAGAAAAACAAAGTGAGTAGAATGATCACCGAATTTAGTCATTGATGATAAAGTGATCACAGAAAGCTATAAAATCATGCCCAGTTATGTATCACGAGGGTAATGTCATTGCACGAGACTCTAGTCTTCAGAGTACTGGTTAAAGACTTAGCTCACAACAATTCTATAAGTGTGTTTAGGGAATTCTTAAGAAGATAAAGTGTGGGAAGTATAACTCATGATTGAGGTAGATAAGAGAACTCTAGTAAAAGAAGTTCACCAGCCAAGATAGGAGTTCGACTTTGGACTCTGAAGATGACAGAGTTGTCTAGAATAGAACTTACTCCCCATTAGTAGCCGAGGAGAAGGAGAAAAAAATTGATGATCCCTACGTGTTGCAGTTGAAGAGGAGATTCACAAGTATAAGATGATGGCTTTTGAATAAGGAGGAGATGATAAGACTTTGAGGTACTAGGACAGATTGTGTGTCCCAGACATAGATGGACTTAAAGAGGGAAGATCATGTTAGAAGCCCAGATTTCTAGGTATTCTTTCTATCCAGGTTCCCAAATATGCATCATGACCAAGTAGATTTATTGGTCGAACGACATGAAAAAGAACATCGTAAACTTTATGACCAAGCAGAGCATTTTATTTAAACAGTTGAGGATATGTCCTTGATGTTAAGAGTAATTGGGATGATCACATACCTCTCATTGACCTTGCTAATAATAACCTACCATTCTAGTATCAAGATGGCACCGTACGAAGCTATGTATGGATGAAGGTGCAGATCACCAATTGGTTGGTTTGAAGTTGGATAAGTGGAGTCGTTAGGACCCAATTTGGTCTATCAAACTATAGAGAAAGTTAAGTTGATTCAAGAGCACTTGAAGAAAACTCAGAGCCGCCAAAATGTCCTATTCGAGCGTGCGGCATAGAGACCTAGAGTCTCAAGTTGATGATTAGGTGTTTCTAAAAGTTTCGCTTATGAAAAGCGTTATGATATTTGGGAAGAAGGGAAAGCATAGTCCCTACTATATTGGGCCATATAGAATCTTGCGAAGGATCAGTCAATTAGCTTATGAGTTGGAGTTGCCACTAGAATTAGTGGTGGTACAATCAGTATTTCACGTGTCATGTTATTACATTCAAGTTTCCAGTACTCAGATACTCATGTCAGTTCAGTACCTAGATATTCATGTCAGTTCAGTACTCTGATACTCATGTCAGTTCAGTACTCAGATACTCATGTCAGCTCAATACTCAGCTACTCATGTTAGTCCAATACATAGACATTCATTCCAGCTTAGTACACAGACTACTCAAATATTCGTGCCATTTCAATATTCATGTATCCATGTTAGTTCAGTATTCACGTATCCATGGCAGACCAATATTCAGTCAATGCAGTAGTCATTCAGTTCAGTAATTATGTATTCATTCCGTTTAACATACAAGTGTTAATGAAAGTTCATGTTTGCACCAGACTCATTTAAGGTCCGGAGTTAGCAGATGTTACAATCAAGATAATCATTCGAGGACGAATGATCCCAAGGGTGAGATAATGTAATACCCCGTAAATTCGACTTAGGTATGAATGAGTTAAAGGAGCAGTAAGGTTATATTTTGGACATGTTAAGTCCCATCGGGATGATTGTGGGTGAAATATTTGTTTCAAAATTAAGATGGAAAGTGAGGTGCATAAGATTTGATAAAATCGACTAAGTTTGTAGAAGGTCTGCCTTCCATCAAGTTTTAGTGAAAATGTGTAAGGAATTGGGGAAAACGCAAAGCATGAAAGTTGTAGACCTTTGAAATATATTTCCAAAAATATATTATGGACCCCAAAAGGATCTCTGTGAAAAATGTTATGTGCGTTTTCAGAACAGTACGTGTATGCACGCCCGTAGCGCGAACAATCGTCCAGGTGCGTGATCGCGCTAGTGGGAGGTAGTGTTACTTCTGTTTAGCATGAACACTAGCGCGAACAAGCCTCCAGGTGCACGAACGCACTTGTGGGGGGTCGTTTTAAAGCTATATTTCATCCCCCACAGCCCCAAAACATAAAAACTTGCTCTAGAAAGGGGAACTCTCAAAACCTAACTCCTTAAGGGTCCTTTTACCACCCAAGTTAAGTTATAATGGTGATTCTAAGTTAATTTCACTTTCACAACATCTTATTAATATGGGTAAACCCTCCATATCATTACATATTCGATTGGGACATCATTGTTGAGAGAAGGAAGCCTAGAACTCGAAAATCAAGGGTTTGAAGTTCGAAAAGGTAATGTCTTCACTCTCAAGTTGACTCTAGCATTGGTTTAATGATTTTAAACCCTAGTTCATGAGATATGAGTTGATGGGTTTGATAGAAAAGCATGAACGATTATAGGTTTGGGGTGTTGAGTATTTATTATTGGTTAATGGTGTTGTTTACCTTATGGGTGTTAAAGAATAATATGGATTATAACCATTTGAGACTTTAGAATCTATCTAGGATCAAGAGAATGGGTTGTTGGGTGTAGAAACACCATTAATAAGAACTATGAAGCTTTATTTTCACCAAGTGTTTGATAAAATGCTTAATTGACCAGAACAGGAGCATTATAGCTAATATGGAATCACTTTGACTTGTATTGCTATAGATTAAAGTTGAAAGATTTGACAAACGTTGTATTACGCTCAAGAGCCGGACGTTAAGGTATATGAGGATAACTCTCTATGTTTGGGAATTTTAATGATTCTCCCTACACTACGTTTCTTTACGACGTATCAATTGCCTCATAAATATAGTTAAGCCTAGTTCCTTGAATAGATGTAGAAATTCTATTCTCTAGCTTTATAACTCGCTCATGACTTTCATTCTGAACGTTGTGAGTTTAGTGCGTATTCGATATATACTTGGGTTTGATGCCCCCGAGTCTTAGTATAGATTACTCAATATTCCATATACAATTGAAATTTCAGTATTCATAATCAGTTCAAGAATACATGTCAGAGTCCAGTCCCATTCAGTATGTCAGTATTATGTAACCCAGTATGATCCAGTATTCCAGTATCATGAAACTCAATGTGATTCAGTATTTCACTATCATGTATTGCAGTATGATTCTCAGTTTCTGATTTTTAAATTCCTGAATGTTGAGCACCTGTATTTGGGCCTGAGGCCGTAGTTTATATGCTTTATGCATACTTGGGCCTGAGGCCGTAGTTTATTCTTTATGCATGTTTGGGCCTGAGGCCGTAGTTTATGGTTTATGCATTTTTGGGCCTGAGGCCGTAGCTTGTGCACATATATATTGGGCCCGAGGCTGTAGCTTATTCAGATAAACAAGTTGTTCATCATTCAGAAGAGGGAGTATTCATATCATTACTTCCTTTATTCAGTTCAGTTATCTGTTATCTTTTCAGTTATCAGTTATCAGTTAGCTTTTCAGTAATCAATTCAGTTACCAGTTCTCACTTCAGTTTCAGTTTCAATAGTTATCATTTCAGTTATCAGTTTAGTTTCAGTTTCAGCATTTATAATCCTATCTTTCACTTGCTTTACATACCAGTACAATTCAAATGTACTGACGTCCCTTTTGCCGGTGGCCTGCATCTTACAATGCAAGTAATAATTTACAGGTTGATGATTCAGAGCGCTAGGATTCTCGTACCGCCCATTTGGTGATCCCCAGTTCTTTCGTGGCATTATCATTACTTTGCAGCCTTTCAGTATTTACAGATAGTTAGTGTTTTCAGTATTTCATTAGAGGCTTCATAGACTAGAGTAACAATTAGACATAGTCACAGGCTTTTCGTATTAAGCTATGTTGGCTATAAATATGTTTCAGAATTGTATTAGTATTTCCGCACTTTGATTTATATCATCTAGATTTTTAGTATATCAGCATGTGTTAGTTTATCTTCCGCATTCAGTATGTTATGATACCACATGTTGATTCAGCCAGCCAGTTGGTTTGTTCGGTCACATGTAGTCAGGCACTGAGTGTCGTGTTACGTCCAGGCCTAGGTTTGGGGCGTCACAGGTCTGCACTCTGCGCAACAGGGTAACGAAGTCTCGCGCAGCGACGACAACATGCAACACGGTAACCAACAAGAAGCCCGAAACATCCCAGCTTCGGCAGAACGAGAAGTTAATCTTTGTATTATTTTTGAAATGTTGCAAGGACAACATTTGGCTATCTCTCAGCTATGGAGCCGCTCGAAGAATCTCGTCGCGGCAGCACCCAAAATATCTCCTCATTTCGAGTCAACACCCGAGGTATCGATCAACGACGAACCAACAACCTATCCTGTAGCAGTAAGGACGCTGGAAGACCATATCGTAAGGATTGAATCATGCTCCTGAAAACTCCTATGGCAACCGTCTCCTGTAGATATGATCCCGTGACTCATTTAGAATAATTCGGAAACGACAAAATCCCTTAGGAGTGACAGGACCTCAAGTCCTCACGGGCGCATCACCACTTATGCACGCCCGTCCAGGAACATCAACATCCAAAATGGAGAACTCGGGCCCATCCCAGTAAGGAGATTTGAAGAAATACCAAAAAGGCCTGACACACCCAAGGCTGAATAAGGAAGGACTGAAATATCGCGAAGGGCCACAACCCATCCCCTGATGGGACGAATGATATCGCTCCCAATTTCGAATGGTTAGACAGCACAAGCCTTCACCTGAGGCCTAAAAAAGTGACACCCGATGACTCCAGGACATTTCAAGCAATGACAAATCAGGTACCTGACCAAGGGCTGGTTGAGTGACCACACCCGGTGTCAGCTTCGAATTAGAACCGTGGGGAACGATCCGGGAACCTCATCGGGCTTAGTATATCCGATCAGACCCCAGGGAAAGAAGCTGATGCGAAGGAGATGGAGGTATCACCCATGCACATCAAGTGAAAGGAACGACTTGAGGTAAACCTTACTTCAGAGCGGCAGGGAGATGGCCCGAGGGCAGCATCTTCGAGGAACCTCCAACGGAACTAGGTTTACCAAGGCGCAACTAGTAAGGAAACCCCGCCCGTCCATGCACGATTTTCACATCGCTACATCAAATATCGTGATCACCATAAGCGGAGCCAGAAACACCAGACGACCCAGAACCGTTCGACCAAAACTCTTAGAAAAGAAGTACAACTCGGTGCATGAACCACAAAGCACATGAGGTCACCAGCTCGAGAGAACGGCGACCGTGTTGTTTAACGGGGATTGCAACCAAGTACCATTGAGCGATCGGGATGGAAGGAGACCAGGAAAAGTAAAGTTGACAAGCCACAACATATTGCCAAGACTGTAAAAGAGTGACGACACCCTCCAAAGGCTCGAAACATATAGGGAGAAAGTATCCACCGCCGGGGCGGCGGACCCAAGAAATGTACCCAAGGAATACCCCTAAATCGAATAGAAGGGACGCCTAGACTCAACCTTAACCTTGTAATTAACACGCTGGTAACCTCCCTTTCTCCTTATTTATCTTATCAAATTTGATGCATGACCGTGAATGCATGCGATTCAACTGAACACACCAATGGTGTCGGGACAAAGCCGATAGGGTAGTTTGGATCAACAAACCAAATCACCCCGCACCTCAAACCGTTGATAGACTCCAGACACCGGCCGCCAAAACTATTAGGAAAGCTGCTTCCTTCTATACATCTATCTTGAGTTCGAACCGGGACACCGAGCCCGTGAAGTGCGGACATGTTATTCGAATGATAATAGGCAAGCTGCCCAAAGGTGATGTCAACACCTCTCTGCCAAACAAGACATGACCCTACGACAAGGGTGAGACTCAGGCATTCAACGAAAAGTCACGCGTGATGGGAGGAAATCCCTCACCGTCCAACCAGCTGCCGGCGCCAGCACCAAATCTCGAAAGGGCGCCTGCGTATCCCGCAACAAGGAAGAACTACTCCACTCATTCGATTGCCTTTTCTCTTTTTACTAGCCTACATACAAGCAGTCAGCCAAGGCATTCATAAATATCGGACTCCACTCGGAGATCAAAGGTCCCTGCAAGATCCGCTGAGCTCTCTTTCCTCGATCGGGCTTGCGGCCTATAGGTCTCATCAACAAGATTATTAGAAGATCAGCGTACCATCCAAAAAGGGCTACGATGAGATCGTTGGATTCCTCCGATAGGAGGATGCCGCACAGCGGTTTGTCTCTTAAGAAAGCGTCATCTCCTCTGATGGGCCAATAAATGGCGAGAAAAGTCCTTGGAACATGACCATACAAGCATGTCAGATAATCGGAGGAGCGAAACTCGTGAGGGCCGAGCTCATGGAAACGAGATAATATGTATTCACAGCCTACATCTGCGACGAGCAATAAAAAATATATTTTCGGCTTTTTATCGCGGCCTATATTTGCTCTAAGAAACAAAGGATATGTTCTCGGCATTTCGTGTTTCGAGAAAGATTATTTCAACATATTCGAGGCAAGTGCTTCTCCATCAAACAAATTCGATATACTCGGAGACTTAAACAATTCAGCACCCCTACGATCCCAGGGTCGGCACTCCAGGATCACAAAGCCCTCGTAATGGGACTCCAAATTCACAAAATGCGGCATTCAAGCATAAACTGATATGATGTGCTCGGAGACTCAATATGAGAAATTTGACAACTTACGCCACCCCAGGGTCAAAACTCCGGGCTCATCAAGCCCCCAAAAAACAACTCCGAGCTCACGAGAAGCTGTCATCAAGCAAACTCGATGACTCGGAGGCTATCGCCAATTGCCACGCGCTGGAGAATCCGAAATTGTAAGACCCTAACGGGCAGCATTAGCAAAACTAGATCTATTCTCCATTCACTGTAAGATCTCAACAGGCATGCAAACTATAAGACCTCAACAGGCATGCAAACTATAAGACCTCAACAGGCATACAAACTGTAATACCTCAACAGAAATGAAAAATCCCGTAGTTTAGGGTATACGTCGTATTTGTAAGAATCCCTAAAGGGCATACCCTCAGTGTAGACGCCTAAAACTGCTTCTCAGGATCAGAAATGGCCCTGGCCAAACGCACATGACTCCGGTCAAAATGGCTGCTACAGCCCAAAAAACGTGATGCGGGGACACCCAACCGTCACTAAAAAATCCTGCGAATCTACTTCGAAAAGAACCGGTTAAACACAAGCTTCCCTCAACATGAAAAAAATGAGTCCTGACCACGTCTGCTCCAAAATTTCAAAAGTGTCAATCTACTCGACCTATGAGCTATGAACAATCCAAGGTGCTCAAAACATCGTCGACTATAACTTGAAGTCGAGGTTCTTTTAGAACCGACGACGGGTCTGGCAAAGTACTCAATAAGACCTTAACGAGAGGAAATAAAGCCTAGAAAACACTTTTGGGCCTCACATCAAAAGGTCTCTACGACCAAATAGCGTAAGTGCCATTGTCTCCGGCTAAGCAAGACTCCGGGCCTCATATCGAAAGGTCTCTACGGTCATACAATGTAAGAGCCATTATTGATAGCTTGAAAATTGACAACTTGAGCATTAAAGCGATCTCGAGTCGTAACCCGATTCGGAGACCAGATCCAAAATAGTTAAATTAAGCAATGCCTCCAGGCCTCGTATCAAAAGGTCTCTACGACCAAACAACGTAAGTGCCATTGTTGCCGGCTAAGCATGCCTCCGGGCCTCATACTAAAAGGTCTCAATAACCAAGCAACAGAAAGGCCACAATCGCTGGCCAAGAGCTAAAATGAGATTCAAGGGTCGATTATAGCTCGAGTCGCAACGTGACTCGGAGACTGGACCCAAAAATCATAATACTCCCCAGAGCGTTACATCGATGCCACTTTCTCCAATTGGGACCTTCGGAAAGATCGAAGGGTGAATTGCAGCTCGAATCGCAATGCAACTCGGAGACTAGACCCGGAAAATTGCCAAACACCCAAGGGTAGAGAGTGAGAATCATTATCGCCAGCCCAAACGGGCTCAAGGGTAAGTTATGCTCGTGTCGGATCCCGACTTGGAGACTGAACCCGAGGGCAGTTAAACCATAAAACGCCTGAAGGCACGTCCCGAAAGATGCTGTCGACGGTCGAGACAAATCTCCAGGTCGCACGCCTGCAAAATCATTTTGGCCCAAGAACGCAAAGGGTCATCACCCTCCGCCCATGTAGGTAGGAAAAAGCTGGAATGCCAATCGAAGCTCGAGCCGTATCACGACTCGGGAACTAGTTCCAAAACCGATCTACACGATCGAGAGAAACGACAGAAAAAAGGTACAAAGGGAATAATGCTTTAAAATTCTTCTTATATTACATACATAAAAAAATTCCCCACTTACAAGCACGCCCTACGTGCAACGGAAACCGTGTTACAAAACGGAAGAATTTATATTTTGCGCCAAAGGGCTATAGCCTATCGAGTTCGCCCTCCGCAACGTCCGCAAGGAGTGACCGAGCGTCACCCTCGTCTGCCTTTGCTTGAGCCAACTCCTACGAGAGAATGCGGCCTCTTGCTCTAACTTACTCGAATACCTCTCTACGGGATCAACATCGTATATATTCCCCGATTCTCTTCTCATGATCAAGGGCTTGTCTCAACTCGAATTGAGCGTCAGCAGCTTCCTTTATGCAAATCACCATCTCACAATCAACCCTGGTTTGGCTTAACGCGACTTCCGCCCGGACATCAATTATCTCGGCCTTGATCTTCGAGAGGTGGGACTCAAGTCTCTCGATCATATCCGCCTGATGTTTGGCATTACCATGGGTCCAGTTAAGTTGGACCTCGAAGGCAGGAATCCTAGCCGAGGCATTCGTCTCCTCCGAGGCTCGAGCCTACACTTGGGCTCTTAGCTCCTCGCAAGCGGCCCTGACACGGTTCACATCGCCTTTAAGGTAAACCAAGGCCTCTGCCTATTTCTGCAATTGATATGAGAAGAAGAAATTAGCCTTAAAATTAGAAAGAAGCGAAGAACGTACTACAGGGAATCACATGCTCCATCAAATAGCTCTCGTTGTTTGAGCTCCGATACACCTCATATTGCCAATGCTACAACTCAACTTCCTTATCCTCGCAAAGGAGCCTAAGGGATTCCCCCTCGTCTAGAAACCTCTGGAACTTGGCCTTTTGACGAAACAAGTCGGACTTAAGCCTGTCGCAGGCCTACGCAGGAAAGATTTAATAAGAGGAGGAATAGGCGGGATAAGAGAAAATTTTGCACATACTCACCGCAAAGTGAAGATGACAGATTTCCTCCAGATCAGAACATGCTCCTATTAGCACTGTCCCTGCAACACCAGAAGAACTTGCCTCAGGCATAACATGCTCACTCAAGGGAGCCGCTCGCCGAGAAACAGGTGCTCCGGGAATAGCCAACTCAGACAGTGCCCTGTCATCAATAGTACGAGCCCGACTGGTACCATTAAAGGCTACATCGCATTGTGGGATGTGGTCCCTCTTATTACTGTCATCTCTCGGCCTAGAGGCCGATGACTCCATCTCCTCTCCGAAAAAGCGCTGCCTCGCCCCGAAGAACCGGCCGATATCTACAAAAGGTGAATATACCACAATTGAGATATGAAAATGTTACCTCGGGTATGTGCCAGTAGGAGAAAATAAGCATACACGCGTACCTTTAAGATCTATTCCCTAATTGATGCGAGACATGGCTCGCCACGTGCGTTCATCGCGAGACGAATGGGTCACCAACCTCCAAACCCAGCCGGCAAATCATGGATTTGGCCCGGCATCCATACATTACTTACGTGCGTGATTCCACCCTTCGGGGAATGGCAGAAATTCCACAGGAATACTATCAGTCATCCGGACTCGGACGAACCAACTGGCCCACTCTCGATCTCTACCCTCCTCATCATCGATGACGAAGGGCGTGGACGAATGACCCCTCAAGGTTAGTAGTCCTCGATGATGAAATGACCGATATAGCCTGATCCGATGATCAAGCATGAATTCAGGTCCGACTTTCTCTGCAAGGAATCTCACTATCACCACTGTTTTCCAAAACGACAGATGAATCTGTGCCAGACTAACCCGATACTTCAAGAAAAAATCGAGCACTGCCTTATTAATAGGGCCAAATGAAAATGGGTATAGATACACACTCAAGAACACACCGATAGAGTCCGTGATGCTTTCACCTGGGGAAATCACCCATAATGTCATCCCCTTGCTCCACCCGCAGTATCGCCTCGCCATCTCCATGTGTTCCTCTCTTATCAAGGATGCCGTCTTGAGAGCTAAATCCTTCGACTCTCAGGCATCGGGAACGGCATTCTCCGCCCTTTTCCATATCAGTTCCGAAGTAGTCGCCATGACTATGGCGGAACTGACAAAACAAGGCAAAGGCAAGCACTAACGCTTTTGGCACTTTAAGGGATAGAAAGACCTATGCCGAAACTGAAGAACAGATACCCACAAATAGTAAAGTCTCGCAAGAGGACCAAAGCCACCCCTCTTATATGCAAGAGGCAACGACGAGTCGCCCGCTCGAGGTAAACTCTAAGAAGCCAATGGCCTCGATACGAATCGACAGGTCAATACCCGACCCCGGAAACATCCTCCAAACAGAAGACTAAGATTGACAATCCGCGTGCATTATCTTCGCTCTTAAGGCAGCATTTCATATTTGGAGCCCCCAGCCTTCGAGAAATAGGGTTAGGATGAGCTCTAAAGCATCGATACTAGACGCAAGGCACGCATCTGGGCTCACGGTTCCCACTCCAGAGGAGCAAACCCCAGAAGCTCCGATCTCCAAAGCTCTATGAGGCTCCAAAGAAGCGCCCCAAACTTAGGCAAACCCCTCAAATGGAAGCCAACCTTATAATCTCTGAAAGAGTTAGCCATATCAGAATTAACAGGGCCCACCGAGGTACCCGAAGATGACCTACACCCAGGGTAGTACCCCGGGAGGTATCGGAACTCAGCGCAATATCTCCGAATAACTTGTTAGACACTTATAGCACCAATATATCGGATCGACCCAGAGTTGTCCCGAAATACAAAAATGGGACAAAAAAGAGCCCATGTCGATCGGAAAGACGTCAAGGCAAACACTCATGTTCAAGCTAAACATCAACAATCATCAACACAAAAGGATACATTAGAAGAGCCTAAAATGGCATGAAGGCATACAGAAATAGAGCAAAATCGAAAGTAGAGGTCAATAAAGTTCATTTATAATTTATGAAGTTTTTGAGTACAATAGCACCCGAGGGGTCATGACATGATTACAATGCCCACAAAGGGTCTCTACATCGAAGTAAAGAAGTAGAACGATACATTTACAAAGGCCTATAGATGATTTCTACACCTAGGGGAGAAAGTGAAGGGATGCACGTGCAAGGTGAAGATCCGGATACCAATTTGCCCGCAAAAGTCCTTAACAAGCTCCTGCATGTGCGCCTCCTTGGGAGTTCATCCCAACCTTCCACACTGATGTTCCCAAAAGGTACAAAGCAAGTGACAGGAAAGGACGAAAAAATGTCATATCTCCTCGAAGCCCGAGGATCTTCTTTGGCCAAAGAAGGCCCGAAGAGAAAGCGAACAAAACAATCATCGGTCCCATTTGCACGGCTACTTCAAATACACTTCTTCGAGCATCAAGACGTGCAAGCTTCCGGCTCGGGGAGAGGTTCCACATCGAGCCAGGGTATGAAGGTGAGCAGTGATAGATATTTCGAGCCCCCTTCTAAGGAGCGATGAATAATCCGAACAACCATCTACGCAAAGATGAAACCAACTCTCCATCCATCGCCATTTCGAGCTAACAGTAGCAACAATGGCCTACATATAGCCTTCTACCGAGCTACCAAATCAATTTTATGTTATGAACTCAAAACCATTATTTTTTAATCTTTTATTCTGCCTCGATATACCTTTATTGTGATCGTGTAACATACCTCGCGATCGCGAAGAACAACTATGCTGCCCCACAATTTAACCTATGCAAACACAGAATCCCCCACGCGAACACGAAGAACTGACCCTCTGACTTACGTTATCGCAAACGACCTCATGCGTTCACGATGAACAAAATGTGGGTTCCCAGCTCCTACCTCACTGCCTCTTATCGGCCACATCCAAGCCCATGTGTTCGCGATGCAATGCTTCCCGTAGCTACACAATCGCAGCCCTCTACTCGCGAGCGCGTAGAGAAAACTCAATCAGTGACCCATTAAGCCTACGCGATAGCGGACCTGTCCATGCGATTGCGTATAAGGAAAACAGATCAGCTAAAAAACCGGCAAACTCAACTTTAGCAGTCTCCCTACTTCAATTCTTGATCTGTTACGTTCCCGTAATCAACCCGAGGCCCCTGAGACTTCAACCAAATATACCAACAAGTTCCAAAACACGATACGAACTTAGTCGGACCATCAAATCAAATCAAAAATTATCAAAAATACAAATTATAAGAACGTAATTTTTTCCCTATGTGAAATACTCCTACAGATTCCCAAGGAAATAGATTTTTTCTTTTAATTATTTGCCCTTTTAGGAATTTTCGTAGAATTTTCTTAATCATTTATATTTTTTTGTGCATGTTTAAGTTTTATTTAAATATGAAAAATGCCAAAACATCATGCATTGCCTTTAGGATTTTGTTTTTAACATTTCTAGAATTAATCAGTAATTATTTGTTTTATAAAAATTGAAAATCACAAAAAATAGTTGAGTTTTACATTTTTTGTCTTTTAATTTTTAGCTTATTTAATTTTTATCTTTTAATTTAGAATTAATTATTATTTATAATTTTTATAATTAGCTACTTAGTTTAATTTCACACTTTTGGATAATTATTTTTAATTTGTAGGATTTTAATTAAAAGAAAATAAAAAACTTAGAAAATAAAAGAAGGAATTAGAAAATGATTTGTCATGTGAAATTGGGTCATTTTAATTGAAGACCCGCTCAAAGTTTTCCCAATCCAGGCCCAAAATTGATTCCCACACGGTCCAAAGCCTTCAGCCCACGAGAACCTTGAAACAGCATTGTATGGGAACAAAAGTGCGTCGTTTTGAGTTCAAGGGCTTTAATTAAATCCTGGGCCTCCGTTTCATCTTATCCAATGGCCGTGAAAGTCCCCCTCTTTCGTTTTTAATTGTCCGAATAGATCTAAAATAACCTAGGATATGCTATAAACTTCTCTCTCATCTACATATCTTACCATTGCCTGCCACCCGCCGGATTTCGCCACCGACGGTGTTGAAGCTCCAAATCCCATAAAACTTTAACTACACATTGCCCATAAGCCCTCAAACACCATGCCGATGTCAATTTCCCCAAAGTCTCCACCGGTCGCCTTTAATTTTAGATCTAAAAACGAAACCCTAAATCCATTCTCGTCCTTAACTCATCAGGCAAGGGCCTGAGTCTATGTTCTCACATCTTTGAAGATAATTTGGTCCTGAAATGAGTGTTAGTCAGTTGTTCTCACAAGAACAATTGATTAACACTTATTTTGGTACAAATCGGAAAAGCCGTAGTTTGCCTAGCCTAGGACGTCCGTCCACCTGGTTTTAGGTATTTCTATCTCTCTTGGTCCCTTTTCTATCCATCTGTTCCCCTTCTTTTCTTTATCTTCCTCTCCTTTCCTTTCAAAATCACTACAAAAAATGGATTATTAGTGGCGACATATAGTAGCGACCCTACAGGTTGCTACAACATCTATATTATTAGCAGTGACTTTACAAGTCGCTACAGATTGTCAATGTTTAGCAGAGACTATTTTTAGATCGCCACTGATGTGGCTGAAATTTTTAGTCCTGCCAAAAATACAATTTTGGCACCATAGTTTTGGTGGCGACTTTTGGAAATTCGATGCTAAACCTCTGTTGCAGCGACTGGGTCGCTCCAATAGCACATATTTTTACTTTTAAAATAATTTGTAAAAGGCAAATACCTATTCTTATTAATTAAAATATTTCAGCTATACTGATGGGTCACTCAATTGGTATGAACGAAACATTACCACTCAGCCAAATTCTTCAAACACAACCCTAGCGAATCGACCAAACAAATCCACTGCCCAACGAATCGTCCAGCAAAATCGAGCCTCAGCGAATGGTCACTCAGAAATTTGGTGGCCTGATACCGTTTTGACTGCCCTCAATTGGTAAAATCCTAGACCCTCCCTTCTTCGTCTTCGTTTTAGTTGAGAATGAGTTTTGTTTTGATATAATTCATGATTCGGTCTAATATATGATTTTGTTGTTGTTTAAATTAATCAGTTTTGATTATTTTATCACTGCCAATCCATTGTTTGCCTAATCGTTGAATTTTATTTTGTCTCTAATTAATTGTATTAGCATTTTATTTAATTTTTGGAGTTTGGAATGCTAAATTTTCTGTTTTGTACTTGTTAAAGTAGTATAATGGTTTGATATTGACAAAAAGATGAGGTAGTAAAGAAATACATGAGAGTAATTTCTGGGATTTTGATTCAGACAAAAGTGTTCAGTGTTTGTTTGTAAGAAGAACTCAGCAACAGTCATCAAAGATTATACTTTTTCTTTTTTGTTTTTGAGATTGAATTTGATTTAGATTAAGAAGACATTTTCAGGGAATTGGGAAAATTTGTTGTTTGTTTATGTGGAAGAACTCAGCAACAGTCATCAAAGATTGTATATTTGTGTGTTTTGATGTTGAATTTTGATTTAGATTAATAAGTTATTTGGTGGGTTTTGATTGAATTGGGGGTATTTGTTGTTTGTTTGTGAGGATGAAATCAACAAGATCAATCAACGATAGTATTTTGCTGTGTTTTGAGATTGGATTGTGATTCAGATCAATGATTAATTTGGTAGGTTTTTGTTTGTTTGTGTGAAGGAACTCAGCACCAGTAATAAAAAATTAAGCTCTCGTGTATTTTGAAGTTGAGTTTTGGTTCAAATCAAATGGTATTTTGGTGCATTTTCGGGGAATTGAAGAGTTGGGTATTTTTTTTATGAGCTGAAGTTACCCATCTGAAATCTTGCTAATTATTTTCTCTTTGTACAAAAATTGAAATATCATATATGCTCGCACATATATGAGGTGGCACAAGGATGGAAATATTGATGATGGTGTCTTACGAAATCCATCTGACTCAATAACATGGAAATCCTTTGATGCACAACATCCGACCTTTTCAGCTGAGTTAAGAAACGTTCGATTAGGTTTGACGTGTGACGGGTTCCAACCTTATGGGAACATGAGTTCTAATCATAGCATTTGGCCAGTCGTACTAGCTACGTATAACTTGCCACCATGGAATTGCATGAAAAATCCATATTTCATGATGACGCTTCTTATTCCAGGACCCAAGTGTGGTTGGATTCACAGTCCCAATAAATTCATGTAATTATCTAAAAATACTTATAAAGTTCTTTGTTTCTGTAAGTTTCATTTAATATATTTTATTATTTTTCATTTAAATAATTATGCATAAATGCTGGGTCAACTCCATGAAGTTGTCACTCAACAACAATCTGAGGAGATCAAGCATCCCATTACTAGAGATGAGATTTTATCCTCCAATGTTGGTGATAGAACATGCTATGTTCATGGAAAAGGATACGGAAAGAAGCCTCTTAAAATGAGTAACATTCAACATGCAAACATAGAGGCCATCATGTCTTCTGCTATTGATATTATGCATCAAGAGATGCAAGCCGAGATGGATAGGAAGTTGCATGAGAACATGAACAAATGGCTGCTGAGTTACAGAGAAATATGGAAATTGAGTTGGAAAGGAAGTTGGTAGAGGAGCGTCAATACACAAATGCAGAGCGTCAACACGCAAATGCAACAACAACTTTTGAACTCGATGAAGTTCTTGTCTTCATCCAGTGACTCTATGTATATGTCTTCTCGGGGTTCTTCATTCACTCCTCTCTGTGTGGTATATTCCAAGGCCATTTCATAGTCCACCCGCAAAACAAAATAGTGAAACAACATAGTAGTCTATTGTTACAGATCCTTTCTTATAGATTGTCCAGAAAAAAGGTTAGCAATATTAGCTGGCTTTAGGGAATCATCGCAATTTCCCAACCTTACAATTAGGAAAATACATATCAGTTAACTTACTTGCACCTAGTGTTATATATATGTGTTGCATTTATTCGTTTGGTAGAATCATGGATATACATGTGTCCAGTAGAAAATTAGCATTGAATTTGTGTGATGAAACTCAAACTATTATCATCGGCCTAAATGATCAGGCTTACTTGCTCAAATTTTGCTTCCTTTCCTACTGCTTACGAACCTGAATCCTTTTTACTATCTTTGCTTTGACCGAATTGCAACACTGCTGAATGGCTATTTGCAATACTGATTTGTTGTCTGGGTTTTATAGTACATGCACAAAGATGTTCGCTTGGGCATCACAGCATGCTGTATTTGCTTGTATTCTCTTATTTTGTTTTAAATTCTAGTAGGTTGCTGAAGCAATCCATATTTTTATCATTTATCAAAGTTTTTAATTTGGAATATTTTTTTTAATTTCTTCCTATCTTCTCAAGTTATCAGACAGTGTCACAAATTACAACCAGAAATGAAGGATTGTTCCTAAGAAAAAACTGCTCAGAAATTTTTGAATGGAATGGCTATCTGCAGAAGCTATGAAAAAACTGCTGAATGAGCAGAGTCATGAGGCTAAAAGAATTTACTAGTAATCACATCATTCATAATAGTAATCCAATATTTTTGTTACAGAGAATTGCTGCTGCTGCATCATAGAAAAAGTATTATCATGGAGTTGTTCTTTCTGGTGTATATCACACGAGAGCAACTGCACTTAGTAGACTTAGCATTCAATATAGGAAAATTTCCATGCATAAAGCAATACAAAAATATAAAAGAAACAACTAAGGAAAAAAGCCCCATAAGAATGCTGAACATAATTCCTAGTTGTCTGCAGAAGCTATCTCACTTATGTCTGCAGAAGCTATCTCACCAACTTTTTCTTGTGTTTGGTTGATCTTGTAACTGTTCTAACTAAAAGTGACATCTAAGATTCATGCAACTCTTGCTTTGTGGTCCAGACAACTTTTGGAATTGTTAAGCTGCTTTGTAGTACACAAACTTTGGTTGCAACTTCTGGCTTTCCTTTGACATAGATTGAAATTTTTTAGAATTTTGATACTAGTTGGATATAAAAAATCTCATTATGTTCCTTATATATCTAGTAGGGACAAGGCACTTAAAAAATTGTATCGTTCAAGGATGGTGTCGAGCAAGCAGAAATTACAAGCCACTTAATATTTTGTCTTTATTGGGATATGTATATGCGTACAATTACAATGCACAATGAAGTGTCGGGTAGTATATATGTAATTGACTTTTTAGTAATGATAATATTTATAATATTCGGCTTGATAAATTCTTTTCGTGTTTGTCAAACATTATTAGTTGCTTTAATATTAATAGTCAATTGATATGAATATCTCTATATGAATCTATAGATAATTAGGTTCTTACTGGCATGGAAATGTATATAATTTGGTCGTTATAACTGTTGAGAAAATCACTTTTAGTGGGGACATAGTTTTGTCAAAAAATTAGTAACTGTTGCGATATATAAGTTTCCACTGAAGGTTATATTCTTTTGCAACGACATTAGTCGCTACAGAAAACATTGCGTCTTTCTTGGTTAAACTTTTGTGGCCGCTTTAGTCGCTACTAAATGACATTTATAGTGGCGACATAACCTCACCACTGAACATAAATATTTTATGTGGCCACTTTAGTCGCTACTAAAGGCATTTTTAGTGGCGACATAATCTTGCCACTGAACATAAATATTTGTTGTGGCGCATATTGCCGCTGCTAAAGGTGAATATATAGTGGCGACACATCTACCTTTTGTTCTTATGGAACTATTTTTGTGGCAATGTTTTCAACCTTTGGTGGAAACTCTGTCACCACAAAATATGTTCTTTTAGTGGCGACATCAAATGTTGCCACAACAAACCTTACACTATACTTTTGCTTGTGGCAATATAAAAGTCGCCACTAAATGTCACGACCCTAGTTCACCAACCGTGAACATGTCATGACGGCACCTGATCCCCATGACAAGGTAAGCCTAATATTGCGGAAACATAATAATTGCGGAAAAATAGAGAAAATCGAACTAAATATCTAAAGGAAACTGTACTGAATGCCGCTCAGCATGTACAACTAAATATCATAAGTTCAAAACAATTCCCAAAACCCGAAAACTCACGGGCAACACAGGCTACAGAAGTGTATAGTAAAGGCTCCAAACTCCAGAATATCTAACAACTGGAAGAAAGAAAACTAAGTACTAAAGATAGAGTAAGAGGGAGACTCATCGGTCTGCGGACGCAGCAGATCTACCTCGAAGTCTCCGTAGTCCTCCTGCCTCACTGATAGTGTGCCTGAGTAGAGGCCTGGATGATCTGCACATGAAAAATATGCGCAGGAAGGGCATGAGTACACCACAGCGGTACTTAGTAAGTGCCAAGCCTAACCTCGGTTGGGTAGTGACGAGGAAGGTCAGGGCCCTACTGAGGTAAAATATAACAAAAACAATAATTAACAGCATATTAATATGACAGAAATAATAAATACATCAGTGAAATAAGACAGGTCAACGAGGCAATAACAACTACAAAGTTAGAGTAAAACACGGGGAAAAACACAACTCAATGTCAAGATACCAATGAGGGTTTCCCAGGATACCATACTGTAGCCCTTTCCTCAACTGTCCAGTGGATCTCCTGGGATACTATCCCGTAGTCCAATTCATGTACTAAAACGAAGGATCTCCTGGGATATCGTCCCGTAGTCCCAAAGTAAAAGTGCAGGGGGATCTCCGAGATACCGTCCCGTAGTCCCAAAGTAAAAGTGCAGGGGGATCTCCCGGGATACCGTCCCGTAATTCCAAGGTATAAGTGCAGGGGGATCTCCCGTGATATTGTCCCGTAGTCCCAAAGTAAAAGTGCAGGGGGATCTCCCGGGAATCGAACCCGTAGTCCCAAAGTAAATGCAAAACCACAGCCAGAAACAACCAACAAATGAAGTACGAAAGACAAATAACAGATAGAACTAGCCTAGCATGCTTCATGTAGTACAGTCAAAACAGCTTAAGCAATTAGACAGTCAAATCAGCTAAGCATGCTTTTCCTAATCTAGCATAACTCATAACTTCAAATAGAATAAAACAAATAAGAATAAGGGCTAAATTTTCATAGATTAAGTAAAAACTGGGATTTAATCAATCGGCTCAAGTACGCGCTCGTCACCTCACGCACAAGGCACTCAAATATCAAGTAAAATCCTAAGGGGAAAGGTCCCCCACACAAGGTTAGACAAGCCACTTAACTTGAACCGGCTCAATATCAATAAAAACCACGCCTTTGCCACGAGTATCCGACTCCAAATGGCCCAAATCTATTCAATTCAAATACATATCATAAATAATATTGCAAACAACTGATTCCACTATAAAAATTAAAGCTAGGGTGCGAAAATAGGTAAAATAACCAAAATGCCACTCAAGCCAACGTCTCGAAATTGAATAATTTTCATATTTTCAGAACCCTCGTACTCTCACGAGTCTAACCATATAAAAATCTCACAAATCGGAGGTCAAATACCCACTCAAAACCCAATAGTTTAGCCAATGAAGATTTTCCCCGAATTACCCAATTTTTGATCTTAAATTCGAATTCTAATGATGTATTCAGATATATAATGATGTAATATAATGAAAAAGGATCAAAGAAACGTTACCCAATGATTTTCTCTTCAAAACACATTCAAAATCGCCTTCTCCCGAGCTCTCAATCAACTTTTCAAACTTCTGAATAGTCATTTTCGCTTCTGTGGACAAGGGATCGCTTTTGCGGTCCCGCTTATGCGGAAGACCAACCGCTTCTGCGGTTTTCACTTAAGGGCCAGATTCCGCTTCTGCAGAGATATAATCGCTTCTGCGGTACCGCATATGCGGAAAATCAACCGCGTATGCGGTTCCTGAGGGGGAAGACCAATCTCGCTTATGCAATGAGGAAGCCGCTTCTGCGGTTCCCAAGCCGGAATAAGAAAAAATACTAGAAAGAACAAAATATCAGCTGCTGCAAAACTTAGAAACGTCCTCTGTTAACCACCCGAAATCATCCCGAGGCACCCGGGACCTCAGCCAAAAGTACCAATACCACCTAATACCTTATTCAAACTTGTACCAATCCTTAAAACACCTAAAATGACACCGAAAACCCGATTAAATCAAAGATTCAAGCCTAAGAACTTCAATTTTCCTCCAAATACGCTTTCGATCAAAACCTAACCAAAACACGTCCGAATGACCTGAAATTTTGCACACACGTCCCAAATGACGTGACAAAGCTACTGCAACTTTCGAAATTCCATTCCGGCCCTCGGATCAAAAACTCACTATCAGACCAGAAACTTCAAAAATACAAACTTCAGAATTTTAAGCCTAAATGAGGTACGGACCTCCAAAATACATTCCGAACACGATCCCAACCCTGAAATCACCTAACGGAGCTAACAGAACCATCAAATTTCCATTCCGAGGTCGTCTTCACACTGTTCCGATTACGGATCATTTTTCAACCCTTAAGCTCTCATTTAGGGACTAAGTGTCCCAAAACACTCCGAATCCTAACACCGAACGTCCCGGCAAACCAAAATAGCAGAAATGAACTTAGGGGAAACAGTTAATGGGGGAACGGGGCGTAAATTCCAAAAATGACCGGCCGAGTCATTAAATCCTCCTACACTTATACATTCGTTCGTCCTCGAACGAGCATAAAGAACATACCTGGAGTAGTGAAAATATAAGGGTACTAGCTACGCATATCCTGCTCGGTCTCCCAAGTCGCTTTCTCGACCGGCTGACCCCGCCACTGAACCTTCACTGAAGTTATGTTCTTTGACCTCAACTTCCTGATCTGCCTGTCCAGAATTGCCACTGGCTCCTCAACATAGGATAGATCCTTGTCCAACAGGACTGAACTGAAATCCAACACGTGCGACGGATCACCGTGATACCTCCGGAGCATCGAAACATGAAATACCGGATGAACTACGGCCAAGCTAGGAGGTAAGGCAAGCTCATAAACAACCTCCCCAAATCACCTCAAGATCTCAAAAGGGCCAATAAATCTCGGACTCAGCTTTCCTTTCTTCCCAAACCTCATGACGCCTTTCATAGGTGAGACCCGAAGCAGCACCCTCTCACCAACCATATATGAAACATCACGAACCTTCCTGTCCGCATAACTCTTCTGTCTGGACTGGCTGTACGGAGTCTATCCTGAATCACCTTAACCTTCTCCAATGCATCCTGAACCATCCCTGTGCCCAATAGCTTGGCCTTACCCGGCTCAAACCAACCTACCGGAGATCTACACCTCCTAACATATAAAGCCTCGTACGGCGCCATCTGAATGCTGGACTGATAACTGTTGTTATAAGCAAACTTCGCCAATGGCAAGAAATGATCCCAAGACCCTCCAAACTCAATCACACACGCACGAAGCATATCCTCAAGAATCTGAATAGTGCGCTCGGACTGTCCGTCCGTCTGGGGGTGAAATGCTGTGCTCAACTCCACCCGAGTGCCGAACTCCTGCTTCACGACTCTCCAAAACCGCGATATAAACTGAGTACCTTTGTCTGAAATGATAGAAACTGGAATACCATGCAAACAGATGATCTCCCTGATATAAATCTCCGCCAATCACTCCGACGAATAAGTGGTACACACAAGAATGAAATCAGCGGACTTGGTCAGCCTATCCACAATGACCCAAATGGAATCAAACTTCTTCAATGTTCGCGGGAGTCCAGATACAAAGTCCATGGTGATACGCTCATATTTCCACTGCAGGATCTCTATCTGCTGAAGCAACCCACCCGGACGCTGGTGCTCATACTTCACCTGCTGGCAGTTGAGGCATCTAGACACGTAATCAAATATATCTTTCTTCATCCACCTCCACCAATAGTGCTGCCTCAAGACCTGATACATCTTCGCGGCACCCGGATGGATGGAATACCGCGAACTATGGGTCTCTGCTAGGATCATCTCTCGAATACCAACAACATTTGGCACACAAATTTGGCCCTGCATCCTCAATACCCCATCATCCCCGATGGTCGCATCTCTGGCATCCCTACGCTGGACCCTGTCCTGAAGGACAAGCAAATGAGGGCCATCATACTCCCTGATATGATCAAATAAGGAAGACCGAGAAACCACACAGGCTAGAACCCGACTGGGCTCCGAGAGGTCCAATCTCACGAACTGACTGGCTAAGGCCTGAACATCCATCACAATAGGTCTCTCTGAAGATGGTAAATACGCCAAACTCCCCAAACTCTCCGCCTGGCGACTCAAGGCATCGTCTACCACATTGGCCTTGCCCAGGTGATAAAGAATAGTATTATAATAGTCCTTTAACAACTATAACCATCTCCTCTGATGCATATTCAGGTTCTTCTGCTTAAGCAAGTGCTGCAAACTCTGATGGTCAGTATAGATCTCACAAGGCACCCCGTACAAATAATGACGTCAGATCTTCAAGGCATGAACAATAACAGCTAACTCAAGGTCATGGAAAGGGTAATTCTTTTCATGTATCTTCAACTATCAAGACGCGTAGGCAATCCCCCTACCGTCCTACATCAACACCGCTCTAAGTCCGACCCGTGAGGCATCACAATAAACTGTATAAGTCCCCGGTAGGCAGCATCAAGATTGGGGCTTAAGTCAAAGCTGTCTTGAGCTTTTGGAAGCTCGCCTCACACTCCTCTGTCCACTGAAATTGGGCACCCTTTTTGCTCAATCTAGTCATAGGGGCCGCAATCGATGAAAACCCCTCCATAAAGTGACGGTAATAACCTGACAAGCCAAGGAAACTGCGAATCTCTGTAGTTGAGGAGGGCTTAGGCCAACTCTGCATGGCCTCCACCTTCCTCGGATCCACCTGAATTCCCTCACTCGATACCATGTGGCCTAGGAATGCCACGGAACTCAACCAGAACTCACATTTTGAGAACTTTGCATATAATTTTTTCTCTCTCAAGGTCTGAAGCACTGTCCTCGGGTACTGCTTATGATCTTCCCAAATCGGGGAATATACCAGAATATCATCAATAAAAATAATAACAAAGGAGTCAGGATATGGTCTGAATACACTGTGCATCAAATGCATAAAAGCTGCTGGGGAATTAGTCAGACCAAATGACATAACAAGGAACTCGTATTGACCATACCGAGTCCTAAAGACAGTCTTCGGGATATCTGGCTCCCGAATCTTCAACTGATGGTATCCTGAGCACAAGTCAATCTTGTAAACACCTGTGCGCCCTAAAGCTAGTCAAACAGATCATCAATGCGAGGCAAAGGATAACGGTTCTTCACGGTAACCTTGTTCAACTGGCGATAATCAATGCGCATGCGCATAGAACCATCCTTCTTCTTCACAAACAAGACAGAAGCACCCCACGGTGAAACACTGGGTCGAATAAAACCCTTACCAAGCAATTCCTATAATTGGTGCTTCAACTCCTTCAACTCAGGAGGAGTCATGCGATATGGAGGAATGGAAATGGGCTGAGTGCCCGGTAATAGATCAATGCCAAAATCAATATCTTTATCGGGCGGCATGCCCGGAAGATCAGCTGGAAACACATCGGGATAATCCCGTACCACTGGAACTGAATCAACAGAAGGGGTATCAACACTGACATCTCTCACATAAGCTAAATACGTGGCACACCCCTTCTTAACCATACGATGTGCCTTAAGGAAAGAGATAACTCTAATGGGAGTGTGATCTAAAGTACAACTTCACTCAATACGCGGAATACCTAGCATAGCGAGCATCACGGTCTTGGCGTGACAATCAAGAATAGCATGATGGGGCGACAACCAGTCCGTGCCCAGAATAATATCAAAGTCAACCTACCGAGTAACAATAAATTTGCTCTGGTCTCAAAACCACGAATAGTAACCAAACATGACCGATAAATGCAGTCCACAACAAGAGAATCTCCCATGGGAGTAGAAACATAAACGGGAGCACTCAAATAATCCCGAGGCACAACCAAATGCGGAGAAAAATAAGAAGACACATAAGAATAAGTAGAGCCTGGATCGAATAGAACTGATGCCTCTCTATGACAAACCAACATAATACTTATGATGACGGAATCGGAGGCAACAACCTCAATGCGAGCAGGAATACAATAATATCTAGCCCGATCCCTCTCGCGAGGGTGACCTCTATCTCCCTAGCCTTCGCCCCTGGCTGGCTGGGCAGGTGGGGCAGCAGATGGAGCTGTGAACATAGCCTGAGAACTGTGAGGAGCCCACTGCGGCTGAGCAGTCTGTGAAGATGCTCCCCTACCAAGTCTGGGACAGTCCCTAACCATATGATGTGTATCACCACACTCGAAACAAGGTATGGGAGGACGCGGTGGCTGTGACTGGCTGGGGCTAGGCTTGCTGGACTAACCTCTGGAAGTACCCCGCACAGGAGGCGCACTAGAAACTGGAGGTGCATAATAAGGCTCCTGAGGTACAGGTGGAGCTAGAGTACTACCGGCTGCTGGTAAAGCTGAATGTATAGGGCGGCCAGAATAACCTCTACCATAACGACCTACTGATGGGGTACGGGTGGAAGAAAGAGAAATAGAAAAGATGATCCGTTGGGCATTCCTCCTCAACGCTTTCAACCTCAATATCGACCCCATGGATATCCCCGTGCACCATATAATCCTCCCACTGCTACTTATTTCCACAGAACCCCTAAAATCGTACATCACTTTCCCAATACATCGTCCACAATACACCACCATATGCTCTACATCCACGAGGCCCTCGATGGCCCGCACCACTTCCACAAATGTCTTACCCGCCCCCTCAAACATATCAGCCACCTGCCCGCAAAAGGTTCCAACCGAGGCCAGAGTACAAAATGAAAAGATAGCAGCAAAAAAAGTTTTTCACTCGTATTGGAGAATCATATGCCAGTATGTTTCAGAGGCTGAGGCAATTGGACCTGTTGAAGCCGATTAAGATAAAAATGCCAAACCCTCTTCCAAAGAAGTTTGATTTTTCTCAAAGGTGCGCATATTGCTCTGATGCCCCGGGTCACATCACAAAAAATGGTTGGAATCTGAAAAAAGCAATTCAGAAGCTTATTGATGCAGGTGACATTGTCGTACAAAATCCAGATGCAACAGACACTAGCCAATGTACATCGCCAATTCATAATGAGATGGATTTGGCGGGTATGATCTATTTTGAAAAAGAATATGAGAATTACTTTGAGATCTTCGGAGGTCCACGTGCTACAAAGCTTTCAACGCTATCAGAGGTTGATCTTAAGAACGAGCCGGCAAAAGGGACCCAAACGCAAATTGCTAAAGTCAGTTAATGAAGACTTGTGAAGGTCCTAGTAATGTTGATACTAACATCATTGTCTAAGATGTCATGCTTGGTAATTGGAAAGACGTCCATATCTTGGCTAGCCGGGGAGGAGTTTTTCTGTGGTTTATTTTGGTGTCATTTCTGTTGTCCAGGTTATTTTCAGGGTTATAATCCGGACATTGTCTTGTGACTCAAACTCTTCTATCCTTCTATTTTGCCCAGTTCCTTTAGACTTAATAACTCATTTAATGTTATCTAGGGTTTTTCCAGGGTTGTACCCCGATTTATTTTTCTTGTCTTGTTGTTCAAACCCTTTCACCGTCTGTCTAATGCAATTTCCTATTTTTTGTTTGTTTAGTTCTCTTTTCCTTTTGTAGTTCTTTTCCTGCTGACTCTAGTAACATGACATGCACACATAATTCTAGGCCTGGTCTTAAAAGTTAACCTAATCATGAAGCAATGAAACAATATTGGAGGTGATAGGGACATTTGAGGGAAGTAAGTAAAGGGATTTTGAGATCGCTTAAAGCCTGAATTGTGTGAAACTAGGGCAGATAATATGGAAAGTTAATAGGGTGACAGGAATTCATCAAGGGAGAGTGCATCCCGGACGATTTGAAGCAAGCAACTTCGAGGTCAAGTGTATATCAAGTTACAAAATAAAATCAAGGGAGTTTTCTCCGAATTGACGGAGGATATCCATTGTGAAGACGGAATCACCCAACGAGGGTTCTGTACTTGACAAGGTTCTAAAGAAAAGTGTAAGGCATACTAGTGATAACAATGCCAAAGCCACAAAAGAAATATTATGCATGATCTTCAATTTTCATTTCATGTTGCATGTGTTGTGCTTGGCATTTTCAGGGACTGTGAGACCCTCTTTCTGCTACCCATACACTTTACCCTTTGATGCCCCTCTTTTGGAATCAGTAGCATAATTCAGAAACACGAACACGAAAGGTAAAAAAAAAGGAGAAAAAGAGAAAAGAATGAAAAAAAAAGTGAAAAGAAAAGAAAAAAAAAGCAACAAAAAAAAAGAGAAAGGAAGAAAAGAGAAAAAAGAGATAAACAACAATAACAAAACAATTCATATTTCATGAACTACATTCGACCTGATTCCTTTTAAGGATACGTAGGCATCCTCATGGTTTGGTCCCATCAAAATAAAAATTTGAAATTCCCCAGCCAAGGAAACTGGGGCAGAAGTTGCGGTTTTGTGAAAGGTCTGATTCAAAAGTTGTAATTCCGAACCCATTCAAGTTTTTTTGAGCCTTTATGATGTCCTTTCTTTTTAAACCTGTCCAAAAGCCACATTATAGTCCAAAATAGACCTCCCGGATAATCTTTGAGAGTGTTGAGTTTATACATGCCAAGGGTATATGATGTTTTTACCATGGTTAATGCATTGTCATCTGTAGAATTAGAGGAAATAAGAAGAAAAGAACAAAATGTTAAAGTCTTTGAAAACCTTCACATGTACCATAAGGTGACGGCGAGTTAAGAGAGAACAAAATGAGAGATGCTTGTTGGTGAAAACCCTTCGGGCACTACAAGTCTAACAAGGATCGCAAATCAGAGCGGATAATCGGAGCATTGAAGCCCAGTTTCATGATTTATGGGTATAACAAGAGTTGAACATCAGACTTGCTTGACATATTAGGCCATAGGTGCATGTCATGATCATTAGAGATGGTATCCATATCTAATAAGTTTCTACTTCATTGTTTCCTTGTTAAGAATCATCTCTTTCCATTTTCCTTTTACTTTGTTCCTTTTGTCTTGGTTACTTCCTCTTCCTAAGTCTATTTGGTTAGAATAAGTGAGAAATGACTTCAAAATTTGCGAACCAGCCTTCCAATTGCACAAAACGGGAGCTGGCTAGCACATCAAAATGGCATAAGTCAGGAGAAGAGCATCATGCGCACTGAGTTAGTAACAATCAACATGTTTTAGGATTCATGTGAAATACAACGGTTTGGTATATGTCAATTCATGAACAATTCAATAGATGGAGGGTGTTGGGAGAACGGATCAAAGGTATTCTTTGTGATAAGGTTGACAGAGAAAGTGGTTAACCAATGACAAGCAAGGTCTTCCAAGAGGAAATCAAAGTTATCATGGAAACTGAAGGAGCAATAGACCTCAAGGCCAAGGACAATGGGTTAAGTCAGGAAAGAACGGAATGTGCACTGAGTGGGTGGCAATTGACGTGCTTTGGGATTCATGTAAAACACAAAGGTTCAGTATATGTCAATGCATGAGCACAATGCAATAGATGAATGGTACTGGGTTTGAACGAATCAGAGGTATTTTTTGTGATAAGGGTGACGGAGAAAGTGGTAGTCAATAAACACGCAAGGTCTCTCAAGATGAAATCAAAGTTATCACGGGAAGTGAAGGAGCAATCGCCCTCAAAGTCAAGACCGCAAACCAACCACCATACATAAACTCACAAGTTTTCTTTGTTTGAAACAGAGGCAAGAAATTTTGTTTGTTCCGAAGAAACCCTTCGTGAGGAAAGCAGGTGCCAGACACGCTCGACAGTAAGTTTTAGGACCCTCCTGGATAATGGGATTAATTTAAAGTTCTTAGGACCCTCCTGGATAATGGGATCTAGTTTTAAGTTTTTAGACCTTCATAGATAATAAGATTTAGCGTAAGTTTTACCTTTAGGAAATAGAATTTAGACTTGAAGTTGTCACTCTTAATATGAGATTTAATTTTAAATTTTCAGGACCCTCCTGGATAACGGGGTGTAGCTTTAAAATTCTTAGTGTTTTTGGGTACCATAATTCGATTAACACTCACAGATGTTCCCGATATCAAACTGAGGCTGAAAATTTCTTTTGTTTTGTTTGTTTTTTTGTAATCAGGTTCAAAGACAGCAGTTTCAGAGGAGTCAGTTCAACTATTGGAAATCAGGCACCAACCTGAAGAACAAAGGGAAAAGCAGTGCAAGTGTTGGAAATCAGGCGCCCACCTGTAGAACAAAGGGAATGTAGCAAGGTTCAAAGGAGTTCAGCGATTAGGAGCCCACTTGGAGAATAAAGGGAAGCAGTTCAAGTTTCAAGGAAAAGTAGTGCAAGTACTGGAAATCAAGTGCCCACCTGGAGAACAAAGGGAAATCAGCAAGGTTCAAAGGAGTTCAACAATCAGGAGCCCACTTGGAGAACAAAGGAAAGTAGTTCAAGTTTAAAGGAAAAGTAGTGCAAGTCTTGGAAATCAGGCGCCCACCTAGAGAACAAAGGGAAAGAAGCAAGGTTCAAATGAGTTCAGCAATCAGGAGCTCACCTGGAGAACAAAGGGAAGCAGTTCAAGTTTCGAGGAAAAGTAGTGGAAGTGTTGGAAATCAGGTGCCCGCCTGGAGAACAAAGGGAAAGCAGTAATGTTCAAAGGAAGACGGTTTAAGTTCAGCAATCAGGCGCCCACCTAGAGAATAAAAGGAAGGCACCTCAGAATACAATTCAAGTCAACAACAAAGAAAGCTCACCTAAAGAGTACAAGTCAACAGAGCAACATAAATTACAAGATCAAGTTTTAACATATTGATAAGATTCTTATAATTCATAGATCGTAGTTTAGTCTAGCTTCTTTTATTTTGTCTTGGTGTAATAAGGAGTTCAACAAGCGGTAGTAGCAGCAGCAGCAACAGTGAAATCACAGCTTACTTGGTAGTCCCACCTATTGAAACTTTCCGAACTACACTGACCCGATTCCATTATAGCCAAGGATATGTAGGCAACCTCGGAAGTAGGGTGCGGTCAATTTTTTGAAAAATGTTTCCCATGGAGTATTCAAACGGGCAAAAATTGCTCGTATCTGCTCAATTTATCTTTGCACAAAAATTTTTCGTATTTTCGAGCAAAGAAGGGCAGCTGTGAGCACGTGATTTTTGCACTATGTGAAATACTCCTAGAGAATCCCAAGGAAATAGATTTTTTCTTTTAATTATCTGCCCTTTTAGGAATTTTCGTAGAATTTTCTTAATTATTTGCATTTTTCTGTGCATGTTTAATGTTTATTTAAATTATGTAAAATACCAAAACATCATGCATTGCCTTTAGGATTTTGTTTTTTATATTTTTAGAATTAATCGGTAATTATTTGTTTTATAAATTTTGAAAATAGCCCAGTCGTTTAATTTTTAGCTTATTAATTTTTCTCTTTTTAATTTAGAATTAATTATTGTTTATAATTTTTATAATTATTTAATTAGTTTAATTTCACACTTTTGGATTATTTAGGATTTTGAATTTGTAGGATTTTAATTAAAAGATAAGGAAAAAATTAGAAAATAAAAGAAGGAATTGGGAAAATGATTTGTCTTGTGAAATTAGGCCATTTAAATTGAAGACCCGCTCAAAATTTTCCCAATCAAGGTGTCGCGCCCCTTTTTTCCCTCGTCGCGGCGGGAGAATCGGGTTTACAACATTTTTGGTATGGGGCAACTCTTTTCTTTTGGGAACTAGGTTTTGCAATTTTTGGAGAGTCACCACCTAATGATTTATGGTGCATTAGGACACCTTACAAGAATCAACTACAATTACGCTTTTGATAACCAGAGATAGGGTAAGGGATTTGAAATTATCCTGAAGGGAAGGTGTTAGACACTCATCAAGATCCACTATTGTGATTTCCGGCCAGACAATTGTTGTGAATTTAGCAAATAGACAAGTATGGGCTCAAATATTAGGGGGTTTAAACACGTGAAAAGAAAGAACAATTGAAAGAAGAAAAAAAGAATTTGCAAATAAAGCGAAAGGGGTCTTAGGTTTATTTATAATATGGATCATATTAATGCAATGCCCGGTAATTACTCCTCCAAAGAGGGGCTACACATGGTATTAGTGCACCGTCCATCATATACATATCTACCCTTTCCCGCCCTGTTTAAGGTACTAAAGCGCGGATTAGTTTCGATTACTATTGCATGTTGTTACCCGTTCCATTCCTATCAGTCCCGAAGGTACTTAGGACTATTATTCATAAAGGGGACGGGATATTAGGATGATTGGTTTCAAAGGATAAAATCTAAGGCAACATACAAAAATACATAATGCATGTTGGGGAAGCATATAAACAGATACATGCTCAAACACACCTCCTTGAACAAAAGCACATAACTAGCATGACTTACACATACTTTTAGGGTGTGATAGAAATACTAAAGATGATGGGAGTTTGATTCAGAGCCAGATGCATCAGATACCTCAGATAAGAAGCCCAAATTAGGCTTGCCTGCTGGTTGGAGCAGTTACTAATTAACAGAGGCAAATTTCAGTTTTATTGTTGTTATTACGTAAGGCTTGCCTAAGAGTTTAGACGGAGTCCTATAGGCATGATATCTACTTAATTCAGAATGCAGCGAAACAGTAAAGACGAATTGTTTGGGATCCTATAGGCATACTTGCTAAACCTCGTTAAGTAAGGGAATTAGATTGTGTAAAACTGATTCAGAATAGACTGATTTTAGACCAATTTCAGATCTGCAGGTGAATGTATCTCCTATTGCTAATTTAAATCCTATGAACATGATATCTAACATTGAGTTTGAATAAAATGAATCAAATTTATTTAAGAATCCATATAGGCATGATTTCTATATGTTACTGATTTCACATTTATGCACATAACACTTATTTTTAGCCGTTTAGAACCTAAAACATGATTTCTAAGTGGCACGCAGAATTTAAATACTTTCCTCTAGGCAGGTTATCTAGGCGTGGCATTGACCATGAAGAAATTGAGATAAACCCTAGTCGCGGTATCTATGATGCAGTATTGAATGCAAAGAATTTAAATAAGTCCTATTGGCATTCTTTCTACCCTTGAGCAAGGAATTTAAAACAGTCCTATAGCCAGCCCCAAATGTTTATTATAACTTATTACAAACCAAAAATACTGAATTAGAAAAGAAAGAATGAAAGAAAAATCTACAACCATAGAAAGCCTGATTTCACTTCTTATATTGTAAGCACGTAATTTTTGCCCTATGAGAATTACTCCCAAAAAATTCAAAATAAAATAATTTTTAGTTTGTTTGCAATTGTTGAATTTAGTGTCATTTCTTTGTGTGCATGTTTATTTGTTAAATTAATAAAAAAATAAAAAAATATGTCGCATTTGTATTTAGCATTTAATTCTACAATTAGGAGTAATTAATTTTATCTTACAAAATGAAAATCACAAAAATAGGCATCTTTTGCATTTTAGCCTTTAATGTCCAAATTGCGTGATTGTATTGTCATTTAAATTTAGGTGATAATTATTATTATGAGTTAATTAGTATTTTAAGATAATTTTGGTTTTTATAAATTAATCTTAGTATTTTTGTTTTATTAATTAGGAAGTTGAATAATAGAGAAGAACAAAATAGAGAAAATTTGGATTGGGCCATCTTGCAAATTAAGTTACAAGCCCAAACCAAAGCACCCTTACCCAACCCAAAACCCCTTGGCCCAAAAAAGAAAATTTCAGATTTTTAACCAAAAATAATCATAATCACATAACATAAAGTAGTGGGGGGCAAGGGAATTAAGGAAGAAAACAAGGAGAGCAAAACATGGATTAGTGGGTTTTCTTTTAAATTAAAAAATATTTTCTTTTTAATAAAAAATCTGAAAATTTTCGAAATTCTTGCCTATAAATAGAAGAGAAGATTTATGAAAAAAGGGGTGGAAAAAAGAGAGGAAAAAATAGGAGGAGAAGAAAAATAAGGGAGAAAAGAGAGCAGTATACACTCGATATACACTCTGGATACAGAAGTATACACGAACAAAATTTAATTTTTGAGAGTTTCTTTTGAGAATTGAAGAGAGTTCAAAGCTAGAAAGAGAAAACAAAGAGAAATTCCGGAATATATTTTTCTTCTCTATTTTTACTGGTTTTTCTCCGTATTGCTGGGATTTTCTGGATTGAGGTGTTGAAGCTACTGCTGGTTGTTACTGTTGCTGTTGCTGTATTTTCACCGCCCTGTTGATTTCCCATCTTCCCCTTCTTTTCAATACCAGGTACACATTCTAAAAACCATGTGTTGATGTAAGCTCGAATTGGAAGTTGAAGTTTTGAAATGAAATAGAAAAGCAAGTTGTTGATTAATATTTGTTGTTATTTTCCGTTTTATTAGTTTTGTCAAATTGTAGTTAGTTCTATAATTTGAAGAATAAATTTGTCATTTAGTCGGCTTGTGAGGGAACACCTTTTGTACTAATATAGAGTAGCCTTTTAAGCATGTAATTAATTAGGACTTTTTCTTTTCTTTTAGAGACAAACTAAATAGAAAAATGTAGTCACTTTAGGATTATCCTTTTAAATAAAAAATGCTACGAGCCTCGCTAAATAAAAAATGAAATTGCGGGGCCCCTCAATAACAATGTTCACTTTTTCTTAAAAAATAACCAAACGCGGTAAATGATTTAAAATTGCATTATAGTATTGAACATGTTTTAAAATCAGATATTTAGCCATTACAATAATTTAAGCGACCGTGCTAGAACCACGGGATCCGGGGGTGCCTAACACCTTCCCTCGGGTCAACAGAATTCCTTACTTAGAATTTCTGGTTCGCAGACTTCATTTGGAAAGTCGAATATTTTCCTCGAATTGGGATTCAAGATAAACCGGTGACTTGGGACACCAAAAGCCAAACCTTTCCCAAGTGGCGACTCTGAAATAAATAAATAATCTCATTTCGAATATTGTCACTTAAATTGGAAAAATTCCCTTATGCATTACCCTCGGGGTAGGCGCGTAAAAAGGAGGTGTGACAGCTCTGGCGACTCTGCTGGGGATACAAACCCAGAACCACTGGTTCAGAGTTTAAGAATTCGAGCTTTGAACAATTGTTGTATTTGGCTTATGTATTATCTGATTTTATTATATGTTTGTCATAATGTGCTAAATGTTGCTTCTACTGCTTTGATATTTTGTGAACTGTATATAAACTGTGCCGATACCCACCTCTCCTCTGAGTCTTCCTGAATTTAACATCGGGCATTGGCTGGACATAGCCCGCTTTCTTTGAGATAGCCGAGGTGCTTGGCACCCGGTGAAGGATTTTAGTCACACATATTTTAGTCGGGGAGCA